>OVAU01000763.1:0-17130 GCA_900406315.1 Biscutella laevigata subsp. laevigata
GTTAGAGATATTTAATTTAAATCATCCTAGAAAATAGTGCAGTATGACTTTTTAAGTAGAGAAACCCTATTTTTAATAGAATAGATTAATAAACAAAAAAAAAATCTAGTACGTTTGATAGATAATCGAAGGTGATGAATAATAATAAAGACTTTTAAAAAATTATAATTTATTGGGAAAAAAATTGATGTAGAAAACAATAAAACAGTTTTAGGACAGAAGAGATTTTAGGAAGTAACTGATTGTAGGAAAGAACCAGTTTAGGAAAATAGTTTTTTTTTTTTAACTCTGTTGTTAATAATAAAATCAAGAGTACAGATCAAAGTAGCAATGAATAAGACAACGTTAATAATAACGAAGAGACATCTTACCAAAAAATTACAAAAAATCAGCAGACAAACGAACATCCTCGAAGAGTAGAGAGTGTAACCAGGCAGGACCTCCGATGCTGAGATAGGAATTGAAACGGCCATCCCGAGTGACACTCTTAGCGATAGCTATGGTTGGTCTGTTTGCCTGTTTTGGAACAAAAATAAAAGAGATGGAGATAAAAGTCCTTGAAATTAAGAAGATCTGTTGCAAACAGTTTCGAAAACGCGGCCAATCCCGTGGGTTGTTGATAGCGTCTATGGCATTTTTCAAAGAGCATTCGAAGATGATATACTCGTAATGGAGGTCTCTGAGGCTATTGAGAGAGGTGAGTATACCGAAAAGAGTTGCATCCAATATAGATGTAGCTGGTAATTGCACATCTCTAGCATGATGGATTGCTGAACCCGAATAGTCACGAGTAACCCAAGCAAGACCAGAGAGATAAGTATTACCATGCCAATGAATATGTAGATTGCACTTCGTCATGTTAGGTGGAGGTCTCTGCCAATTTTGCTCAGTGATAATGTGTCCTTGAGGACAAGAAGAGCGCATTTGTGTTGAGTGCCAGAGTGTCGAGTCTGTGGTAGCTTTAGCCAAGGCAAAGGAGGGATCATTGATGGTTCTGTTGAACACAAAGTTGTTCCTTGCTTTCCATATTTCCCAGAGTAACCATGGAATGGTTTTTCGCAAAGAGTCATGAGTCAAATCTGAGTCCATCAAATCCAGCAAATGGGTAATGAAATCTGTGATGGTGAGATTCTGAGAACCTACCTGAGGCAAAGGACAATTTGCCAAAGCAAGTATACTTCTTGCTTTTTCACAGAGAAATAACAAATGAAGAATTGTTTCTGGTTCTCTATTGCAGAGAGTACAAGTAGGGTTGAGAGGAACATGTCTAGAGTAGAGAAGAGCAGCAACAAGAAGGGCATTGGAGATGATTCTCATCTCCACCAGAAGATCTTAATCTTCCTTGGCGCCTGAATATGCCAAATTCTCTGTTTTAAAGGATCTGGTAGGTGTTGTTGTGAAAGCTTTAGTTCCCTTATGAATTTGTAACCACTTTTTACAGAATAAGAGCCTTGGGGTGTGTAAGGCCACATGTACCCATCCGAGAAGAATAGAGATGTTGGGATCCTGTTGATTTTCTCGGCTTCTCGGCTTGGGAAATAGTGGAACAGAAGATTTTGGTTCCAATTCCCGTCTGGCTGAAGGAGATCCCGTACTAGGAGGGAATCATCTCTCAAATTGGGCTTAAAGGAAGGTGATCGAGGTAAACTATCAAAAATCCAGCGATCCGAGGCTGCTAAAGTTGAATCTCCATTGCCAATAGTACGCAAAAGGCCTTGAGTTAACAATTCCTTCTCGAAGAGGATACTTCGCCAGGCATAAGAAGGTCGACGACCTGGAGAGGCAGAGAGAATTGAAGTGGTGGAGAAGTATTTGGATTTGAAGACTTGAGCAAGCAAAGACTGTGGGTTTTGGATTATACGCCAAGTTTGTTTTGCCAATAATGCTTGGTTGAAATCTTCTATGTCACGAAATCCTAAGCCTCCAGCAATTCGTTCTTTGCATAATCTGTCCCATGAAACCCAATGTATGCTTTTCTTATCCGCACACGAAGACCACCAGAAGTTAGAAAGTGATGTGTTGATTGCTTTGCACTGGTGTTTAGTGAGTTTAAAGCAAGTCATTGTGTAGACAGGAAGAGATAGTGCAACTGATTTGAGGAGAGTCTCCTTACCGCCAAGAGAGAAAAATTTTGTCTACCATGAAGTAAGACGAGCCTTGAGACGTTCAGTGACAAATGCCAAAATGTCTTTCTTTGAACCTTGAAAACTTGTTGGCAGCCCCAAGTATGAAGAGTTTTCATTTAGTTGATCAATTCCTAACTTATGGGAGAGAAGTACTTGGTAGTAATCATCAATGTCTTCACCAAAAGAGACCGAGGATTTTTGATAATTGATGCGTTGACCAGAAGAGACTTCATAGAGACGCAGACAGAGAAGCAATTCCTCACATTCGGATAGGGTAGCTCGACAGGTAAATAAGCTATCATCAGCGAATAGTAACTGTTGTAACCGAGGTCCATTGTTAGAGATTTGCATTCCGTGGAGACTGTTTCTGAAGCTAGAGCGTTCCATGATGTGGATTAAGGATTCAGTGCAAATTATGAAGAGAAACGGTGATATGGGATCACCTTGTCTCAGTCCTCTCGAAGGTCGGATTAAACCATGAGTTTGCCCATTTAACTGGACTGAGTAGGTCACCGTAGTTACGCAGAGCCGTATCCAGGATATCCATTTATCATCAAATCCAAACTTACTGAGGAGCACAAATAAGAAGTTCCACTCAACACGATCAAATGCTTTGGACATGTCGGTCTTAATAATGAGACCATCTTTCTGACGCGGTTTATATGTCTTGAGTGAGTGGTATAACTCATGGGCTAGCAAAACATTGTCGGATATGAGTTTGCCAGAGACAAATGCACCTTGCGAAGGAGATATAATAGCCGGCAGAATTTGCTTCAGTCTATTACTTATGATTTTGGAAATCACTTTGTAAAAAATTGAACAAAGGCTGATGGGTCAGAAATCGCTCATCCTATGCGCATTGGGAACTTTTGGGACAAGGGTAATGATCGTATAATTCCATTCATTAGGCAACACATTGTGTGCAAAAAAGTTTTTCACATCTCGGACAATGTCGGGTCCAATGATTCTCCAGTAAGCTTGAACGAAATACCCTGTCATGCCATCGAACCCTGGTGATTTTTCCCCTTTGATTTGGAAGGCAGCCTTTTTTATTTCAGCAGAAGTAACGGTATCAGTGAGCAGCTGGTTCATTGATGATGTTACACGGGGAGAGAAGTCTTGAAGGAGAGTAAAGTCGGAAGGAGGGGAGGTAGAGGTAAAAAGATCTTGAAAGTAAGAAGATGCAATATCTCCTTTGGCACCCTCACTATAGACGTCATGACCAGAATCAGTTTTTAAGTAAATGATGGTGTTCTTTAGTCGACGGTCTTTGACACTATTGTGAAAAAAAGAAGTATTCTCATCTCCTGCTTTCAACCATTTTTCCTTGCTTTTTTGTCGCCAATAAAGCTCCTCATCATCCACTGCTTGAGAGAGATCAGATTTGATACGGTGAATCTCAGCTATATCTGGATATGGCTTATCTTCCTCTCTGGATAGAGCCTATTGTAGGGAATTAATGCGTGATCGAGAGTTTAGGTTATTGTTGCGGCCCCAATCTGAGTGAGATCGTCGACATCGAGCAATTTTATCCATTGTTGTTGAGTGAGTAGAGACTGAAGGAGAACCTGAATCCCAAGCTTGGCGAATGATGTGGAAGCAAGCCGGTTTGAACTTCCATCTCTTGTCGAAGTAGAATTGTCGAACAAAGGATACATCATCTTGGAGGAAATGTAACTGAAGAGGTCTGTGGTCAGAACCAGATCGTGAAAGATATTGATAGTGAGATCGTGAGAAGAGATGAATCTAGTCGAGATTTCCGAAGGCCCTGTCAAGACGGCATTGAACCCAGTGGTTATGTCGCACGCCAGCCCAAGATAGCTTGTTTCCAGAGTTGGGTAAGTCTCGGAGTCCACAGTTCCCACCAAAAGAGCGAAAGTCAGAGAAGGATGATTATGACCGAGATCTTCCACCTAGTTTTTCCGAGTGATCCATCAGTTCATTAAAATCACCTATAAGCATCCATGGACCATGACGATTGGCACTAAAGCAAGTAAGAGTATCCCAAACAAGACGACGATAAGAACGGATTGGTGCACCATAGACAAAGCTGATGAAGAAAGAAAGTGATCCAAGCTTAATATTAACTTCAATTATCCGATTACAGGAGTGAAGAACCGTTACAGCATAAGAAGGCTTCCAAAAAAGAGCCAAGCCACCCGAGAGACCTTCAAGATCTACAATATGTACATTTGAGTAGCCAAGCCAACGCTGTAAGTCCAAAATTTTATCTTTACCGGATTTAGTTTCTATGAGGAAGAGAAAATCGGGGAATAGAGACCTCCTCAAGTCTCGCAGACGACGAATTGTCAGGGGATTCCCCAACCCCTGACAATTCCAGCTCCAAAGACTCATAAATGGAGCAGCGGCTCATTCGGAGCCACCACCAAAGATGATAAGCGCTTGGAACTGTCTAGAGATTCTGTTGAGGTTGTTGTCTTTCTCTTCTTGTTGAGTTGCAATGGAGTTGTTGAAGTGTCAGTCAAAGGGAGAGCTTGAGAAGAAGAAACTGCTTTTGCCTTTAAGTGTTTTCTTTTCCAGCTGTTGGGTCTCTTTCTCGAACGTGTTTTTGTGGTTCCGGATGCACTGGAGGACCGGATGCACTGGAGGATGTAAGACCAGGTGCATAACCCGTAGAACCATCAAAAGCAGCATCGGAGTGAGACACCTGAACATGCAGCTCCTTGGTTACGTGGGGTATTGGGTCAGAGCGACTTCTCAAATGACCAGAAGAGAAGATCTTATCTTGAGAGGATGAGTAATCAAAGACAATGCCCTTTCCTTTGTTGAGATCTCGAGTGATCTCCGGAGGTTTTTCCAGAAGTAGCAAAGCTGAGCCTGAAGCATCTTTTTTGTTGGATATTGGCAATCGTAGATTGTATTCGAGCTTCTTTCACATTCTTATCTATACCATTATCCGCCATCAAGTAAAGTCGCAAGTATTCTAGAGCTTGCGGATCAACTTTCCGTTTGCCAGATAATTTATCAAAACCCATTAGATCCTCTGTGAGTAAGCCATGAAGCGGATCAGATGTATTTATCACAACTGGAGGAGGTAGGTTGGTCTTTTTGTTGTCTGGATTGATGGGGCAGAAATCTTGCTCATGGGTCAAACGATGGCAGAAGTAGCAGCGACGTTTGATTCTTTCAAATTCATATTGAACTCTGATAATCTCTCCGTCAGGCAGAGTTAGATTCTTAATTTGACGAACCGGTTTGTTGATATCAAATAGGACACGTGCTCTTTCATAATCTTGGACTTGCGGTCGATCTGGGTCAAAGGCTATAATGGTTGGGTGACCAACCTCAGAGGCCAGATCATGGATCGATTTGGAAGATCGGCATTCCACCGGAAAATTTCTGAGTCGTATCCAAACTGGGAGCAGGTTGAAATAATCTGATGGTGGTGATCGTCGCCATGGCTTGATAATAATGGACTACTCATTCAAAGTCCATACTCCAATCTCTAGGATCCTTTTCAAATCTTCTTCATATTTGAACACAAATTGAAAGCGGTCTTTGGAGAGCGCTATTCCTCTAGCTCGGTCATGTACTCCCCAGATTCGAGGCAGAGAGTGGATTGCATCAGACATTTTTTGTTGATTGAGGTTGAGAAGTTTGCCCAGAAGGCTTTTGGAGCTGTCTATCGAAGAACGGTATTTCGGGGCATCTGAAAGAACAAGCGGAGGCTCATTTTCTTCTAAGGCAAGAGCTCGTAAAGCAACATGCAATGAAGGATCTGTCATTTCCGAACCAAAAGAAAGTGGAATCAAGACAAAGAAACTTGATCGGAGAGATAGATCGGTAAAACGGAGAAGAGATAGTTAAAAACGATCGCTCTACGACTACAATAAAAGTCGAGAGAATCCGTCCTCCATCTCTTTATAGGAAAATAGTTTAAAAAGGGAAAAAAATAATTTACAAGATGAAAATTAAAAAGAAAATAAAAACGTTTTATATAAAGTGACGTAAAAAGAAAAAAAATGTTGCACAGTAAAAAAATTTGCTGTAAAAACAACTGTTGATTTAGATTTGTGGCCCCCAAAATATTTTATCATTATGAGATCTAAAGTCTATGCCTCATACGCTATATGGGTGGGTCGGGTCTCCCAGCTGATGCGCGTTATGGGAATTCTGGTGTCCCTGGAGCTGGGTTTGAAAGTGGTCCGAGAAGTTCATGGGGTACTTAAGCACCATCAGGTTATGGTAATGTGGGATATGGAAATGCTGCTCCTTGGGGTGGTTCTGGTCCCAATTTAGCAGTGATGAGTCAAGTTGGCGCATCTGCAGGTTATGGCACTCAAGGTTACGGCTATGGTGGAAAGACGACTGCCATGTGGTTTTATCCCTGAACTGGAAACCTCCTCTTCCTGCCTTAATGATGCCATTTCTGGTGCGGTTTAGCCAGGAGGTCGACCTAAGCTGGATTTATCTCTTTTGTTTGTTTCTCAAGAAGTTGTTTTCAGGCACCTTGGATGTTGAATCGTACTATGAAGTTGTAGTTTTTTTAAAGTTTGCGTGCTTATTTATAGAAAATTTTACATTCTAAGACACTTTAACAAAACACAATCTCATTCTAAAACACTATGGAGTTTCCTTTCATTTTAAAACACTTCCTCTTTAACAAAAGACCATTTATCCCCTAAATTACCATTCTAACTAATCAAACTAATCGAAAAAAAAACACAATGATTTGATTGTTCTAGTTTGAACTAAATTTTGATTTATAATCTATGAGAAAACTTCTCCTGATATTCCAGATGCAAAAGTCAGAGATGAAAGGTGGAGCCACTAGAAGCAGAAGGACGACGGAGGTGTTCGACGCTCACCATGTTCCCTCTATCAAAGATGTAACCGGAACCCTAAAGTTCTTGCTCTCCGCCGTCGAGTTTCCCCACGATTCAACCAAATGGGAAGAGGATCTCGTCTTCTTCCTCATCTCGTCGGATGTATTCCAAAGATCTGAAACGTCATTAGCGTCACACGTTATCTTCAATCTGTGGTACGAAGAATCTCCAGATAGTTAATCTCAACCTTCGAGTTCTCTCTCGACCCGAGGTATATCGTATACCTCTTATTGATCGAATAAGATGAGTAGCTCTTTTGCGTGTTCATTTCGATTACAGGGATTTTCTGTCGTTGCTCTGTCTCCGACCCATCAATCACCGCCAAGGCTTCTTTACGCCAATATGATAATGAACTGTGAAACCTTAGATTACTTAATCGTGGTTAGTATGATAATGGGTATAACATGTACTGAATTGTGAAACCTGTGTTGAATTGTGAAACATGTGCTGAATTGTGAAACCTTAGATTACTGAATCGTGGTTAGTATGATAATGGGTATAACATGTACTGAATTGTGAAAGTGGGTGTCTAAAATAGGCTTTACTGTTAAAACATCTTCAACTCTCAAACACTTGACCATTCGTCTTTATTGTTGAAACAAGTTATTCCCCAGGTTAGATGGATTAGGAAAACAATATTTCATCTATGTATCTGCATTGTTGGTGATATAAGAAACTGATATATCTACCCATTTTGCAGACTCTCACCATGTTACAATTTTGATCAGAGTGCAGAGAAGGATGGTCTTGACATAATTCAGCATGAATGCTGCTGCATCTCTATACTGTTGAAACAAGTTGTTGGTTCTGCAAAGTTTACCAAAGGAGTGTCATGGGAGGAAAGTCTGTGACCATCACCATCACCCCTTCTTGAATCTGTTGCATCTCTATCTTCCTCCTTGACCTGCAAACAATTTTTTCATGGGACTAATACTCTGCTTCTTCTCAGAACTGCTCTGCCTAAATACTAAACTGAGCTTATGCTACAATATGGACTTCGGAATAGAAGTCCAATGATCCAAGAATAGGTTGTTAACAGCGGCAACAAGAGAAGAGGAAGAAGAATCAGCTGCAGTTAACGATTTACCTTCTTTAGTCATCATCTTCATGGCTACTTTTCCAAGGTAATCAATCTGATTGTCATAAATAAAAGAAGATCAACAAGATTACACATGGATTTCGAACGCAATCTAAGAAAACAAATTTAGATAAAGATGTTGAGAGGCAACATATTCTAAACCAACATATATGGAGAAGTTCTTTCTTCGAGCAAAACGATGACAAACACGATTGTTTATGAGTTTTGCAAGCAATACGTCATGGACATTTTCGGTCAATAAGTCGTACCTCTCCAAGCCGGTTCCCAAAATTCGTAGTATTCCTACTCTGCGTGTATGGTTAATCAAACTATAAGTATAAACTTTCTTGGCGAGATTGTATTTTGTTAACCATAATTCAGTTTGTGAAAATTGGTAATATTATATTCTTGGTTGACCACAATTCAACAGATTACTGTTGTTAATTTGTACTGACTTCTATGGATTATTCCTATAATATATGACTCTTCTATCATTTTCATTCTAATGTCAGGTTCTTCTATAAGTAGTGTTACATTAGTAACTTATCTTCCTTTCCGTTAATACATTTGTACGTCAGTACAAAATATGTAGTTTCATGGGTTTTTTTGCTTAAAATCTCAAGCAGCAAGCAGAACCTATAACGATCATTGTATGCCAATATAAACTCTAATCCACGAGTCTACTATGTTAATTTGGTCGTGTATCGAACATCTACTAAGATAGGAAGAAAGTTCCAACAAAATTCGTTTTTTAAAGAAATTAACCACACAAAACACTATAACGATTCATAAATTTGTATATCTCCGTTAAGTGACCACAACAATAATTACAGATTTAACAACAAAGAACCGTTGAACTGTGGTCACCCAAAACATATATTAAGATGCCCTTATAATTAGAAGCTGAATTATGGTTACCATAAAAAAAATAACACTCGGTGAAGATGATACAAACTGGAAATCTAACACTCGCAAAACAATCCCTTGAATCTAAATGATACAAAATCGCAAAACTTATAGGATAAAAACTCGAAATCTAAATGCCCCAGAATAAAAAAATCATACAAATATAAAAAAGGAATCTATTAACTGTAATGTTAGGAATAAGAGAGAAAGTTTCAGAGAATTTAGAACGAGTCAATAACAACGGCATTCGGGTTCTGACTGAGAAACGTCGCTAGGTCAAACCCGGAACGATAATCTTCAGTTCTGAAATTGGGAAACCAAGAACCCTAGAATAAGTTTGTTCATTACAGAAGCAAAACCCAATGACTGGATTAAGAAAATTATCGTATCCTGGAATAAATGGTGAAGGTCTAGGGTAGACGATATAGTTATTAAAAAAGGAATATGAAACAGATTTTTGGGTACGAAAGTGATGCAATAGAAAATCTAGTTGGATAGTAACTAAATATAATATTTTACTATTGACTCAAATTTTATTTTACGAGATTATTTGGTTTGTATCAAGGGGTAGAAGAATCATATAAATCTCAATTTAACTTTCAAAGTATGTTTTTATGTAATAAAAGTTTGAAAAGTGCTTCATATTGAAAATCACTCTTATTTATATTTGTTGCTTTGGAATGGTTTTCTTTCTCTGTCCTTGTGTTTGTCTTTAACAATACCTCCTCCATCTCACTATTATCCATCTCTCTTCGTTGCATTCAATCTTTTGAATAGACCTTTCCAGAATCTTGTTTTGCATCACTTTTGTTTAGGTGAAGATTGTTTTCTATTTGGTGTTCAATGGAATCAAAGTTAAGTCTTTGGTACAGAAGTTCTTGGTAATGATAGTAGTAATCATAGCTGTAATAAATCACTTTGAGATTACATATATAACTTTATTCTCTTCCATGTCTGTGCGTGGATGTTTCAGGAGTACAAAAGGTTCTCAAGAAGTCTGCATTGGACCGAAAAAAGAAACTTTACTGTCCCAGAATCTTGAGTTGTCTTGCGTGAGCGACACAACATGTTCGAGTTTCTCACAATCAGCAAGAAGTTGGATGTTTTTTGGGCAAAAGTCCCTGACTAAAACCAGTCTATTTGGTCGCTGCTAAAACTTGTGCAATGTCTCATCTGCAACAATATCTAGTAGAAAAATTTTATTTACAGAGGAGATTTGGATGGAGAAGATATACACTAAAAATAGAAAATATGCTAATTGTGGTTAAGGTTTTGTGAGTGATCCTGATTTTCCTCACATCCTCTCTCATTCCTCATCACAGGAAAATTTGCTGATGATTAACATTTTCCAGCTCATCTCTTTCCTCTTCCACCACAATTTCTCTCTTCCTCTTGTTTCATTTTAAGGGTTTTCCTTAAAATAAACAACATATGTAATCTCTCTCCCTCTTTCCTCGTTCATTGGACAATCTAATTTCATAAATCTTGTCCCAAAAATTTCTCTTCACCCTCTCCTCCTCCGCCATGTCCCATCATCAACGGAGGGAGTCCTTCTCGGTAGCTCCCTCTACCACGGGAGGTTCCACTGTAGTTTGTCCTAACACAGACCTTCTCTGGCCATTTGGGAAGCTTAACGGGCTTGATCGTGATGATATTCGCGAAACAGCTTATGAGATCTTCTTCACGGCTTGTCGGTCTTCACCGGGGTTTGGAGGCAGGACTGCTCTCACCTTTTACTCTACGCATAATAACAATGAGCAGAATGGAGACGGAGGAGGAGGAGGAGGCTCGCCCGGTGCTGGGTCTGGGTTTGGATCTTCAGGGAGGAAAGAGGTGGTGACTACCCCTACAAGTAAAGTAAAACGGGCTTTAGGGTTAAAGATGATTAAACGATCTCCATCCAGGAGAATGTCTACAATAGGAACAGCTGGAGGAGCCGGAATAACTTCATTATCCCATGGTGGTGGAATGAGTAGTAGCTCCGGACATATTAGTCTTGGGGCCGGTTTCTTGACAGTCCCGCCTTCTCGGCCTAGAAGACCGCTAACCTCCGCGGAAATCATGAGGCAACAAATGAGGGTGACAGAACAGAGTGACAGTCGACTTCGTAAAACCCTATTGAGAACACTTGTTGGTCAAGTAAGTTAATCGTTTGCTTTCTTTTTCTACAAGTTATCAGAAGCGTTGAGATGCCTAACACTATAATTTTTTTTTTCTTTAGACGGCCAGACGAGCAGAGACAATAATCTTGCCGTTAGAGCTTATGCGACATTTGAAAACATCAGAGTTTAACGATGGACACGAGTACCAACTATGGCAACGAAGGCAACTCAAAGTTCTTGAAGCTGGTCTTCTCCTTCACCCATCGATTCCTCTAGATAAAACCAACAACTACGCAATGCGACTAAGAGAGATCGTCAGACAAAGCGAGACAAAACCCATTGACACAAGTAAAAACTCCGACACAATGAGAACGCTTTGCAACGTTGTCGTGTCTTTATCTTGGCGAGGTAGTAATGGGAACCCGACTGATGTCTGTCACTGGGCTGATGGTTACCCTCTAAACATTCATCTTTATGTAGCGTTGTTGCAATCGATATTCGATGTTAGGGACGAGACATTGGTGCTGGATGAGATCGATGAGCTTCTTGAGCTAATGAAAAAGACTTGGGCAACTTTAGGGATCACAAGACCGGTGCATAATCTATGTTTCACTTGGGTCTTGTTTCATCAATATGTTGTGACTTCACAAATGGAACCTGACTTGCTCGGCGCCTCCCATGCTATGTTGGCTGAAGTTGCTAATGATGCTAAGAAACTTGACCGAGAAGCTCTCTATGTCAAATTACTGACCTCAACATTGGCTTCTATGCAAGGATGGACAGAGAAAAGGTATTCTTTATTTCTTGATTTAATATAGCCAAAAAGAAAATTACAATTTTAACAGTGTTTTATCTTCGTAGGTTGTTAAGCTACCATGATTATTTCCAAAGAGGTAATGTGGGATTGATAGAAAATCTTCTGCCATTGGCGTTATCATCATCAAGAATCATGGGAGAAAATGTGAAAATTTTTCACGGGAAAAGACAAGAAAAAGGAGATGTGAAATTAGTTGATTATTCAGGAGATCGCGTCGATTTTTACATAAGAGCATCTATTAAAAACGCATTTTCTAAGGTATATTCAACTAGAAAACAAAACTTTATTCTTGTTGTGTTTCAAGGTCTTGAACAAATTTGTTTGTAGGTGATAGAGAACACGAAAGCTAAGATTGCAGCTACAG
Source organism: Biscutella laevigata subsp. laevigata (assembly GCA_900406315.1). Lineage (NCBI taxonomy): Eukaryota > Viridiplantae > Streptophyta > Magnoliopsida > Brassicales > Brassicaceae > Biscutella > Biscutella laevigata. Next base: position 12,241 of record OVAU01000763.1, read on the forward strand.
AGGAAGGAGAAGAAGCGGCTGCAACATTGTTGGAGTTAGCTAAAGAAACAGAGGAGCTAGCATTAAGGGAAAGAGAATGTTTCAGCCCTATACTAAAGAGATGGCACTCGATTGCTGCTGGTGTTGCTGCAGTGTCGCTTCACCAATGTTATGGCTCGATCTTGATGCAATATTTGGCAGGAAGATCGTTTATATCAAAAGATACTGTTGAGGTTTTGCAAACGGCTGGGAAACTCGAGAAGGTTTTGGTGCAAATGGTGGCTGAAGATTCTGAGGAATGCGAAGACGGTGGAAAAGGGCTTGTACGAGAGATGGTACCTTATGAAGTCGATTCGATTATACTGCGTCTTTTGAGGCAATGGATCGAAGAGAAGCGGAAGAAAGTTCAAGATTGTTTGTTTAGAGCAAATGAGACTGAAGTAGGGTTTCTAGTAATTAAACTTAAACTCCAAGAAACTTTATTTCATTTCACTCTTAATAAGTGTTTGCATTCTTTCTTTGTAGACATGGAATCCGAAATCCAAATCAGAACCTTACGCACAATCTGCAGGAGAATTGATGAAGCTAGCGAAGGATACAATCGATGAGTTCTTTGAAATCCCCATAGGGATTACAGAAGATCTGGTTTATGATCTCGCTGGAGGATTAGAACAACTCTTCCAAGAGTACATCACATTTGTTGCATCTTGCGGTAAGCGAAAAATTAAAAAAATCCTTTTAAGAGACGACAACAATCTAATTTTGTAATATTTGATTTCGTCAGGATCAAGACAAAGTTACATTCCTACATTACCTCCGCTTACAAGATGCAACAGAGATTCCAAATTCGTTAAACTGTGGAAGAGAGCCACACCGTGTACTACCGCCTCCAGCGAAGATTACAGGCACAAGGTACCTGCGATCTTCGATGGCCACCATCCTCGACCATCTACAAGTCGAGGGACACAACGTCTCTACATTCGTCTCAACACATTGCATTTCCTAAGATCTCATATTCATTCTTTAAACAAAACACTCTCTTTAAACCCGAAGATTCTTCCCGCGGTCCGAAAACGTTACCGCCATCGAAACAATAATTCCTCTTCTTACTTCGATTTCACATACGCGGGAATCGAATCAGCTTGCCAACACGTCTCAGAAGTCGCAGCTTACCGTTTGATTTTCCTCGACTCAAACTCTGTTTTCTACGAAAGTCTATACATGGGAGACGTTGCTAACGCGAGAATCAGACCGGCTCTACGCATCATGAAACAGAACTTAACGTTAATGTCAGCTATTCTTGCGGATCGGGCTCAAGCATTAGCGATGAGGGAGGTTATGAAGTCGTCATTCGAAGCGTTCTTGATGGTCTTACTCGCTGGAGGCTATTCACGAGTGTTTTACAAATCAGATCATAGTTTGATAGAAGAAGATTTGGAGAGCTTGAAGAGGGTTTTCTGTACTTGTGGTGAAGGGTTAATACCAGAGGAAGTGGTGGATAGAGAGGCAGAGACAGTGGAAGGAGTGATTCAGCTAATGAGTCAACCTACAGAACAACTTATGGAAGATTTTAGCATCGTGACGTGCGAAACAAGCGGAATCGGGATGGTTGGATCTGGGCAGAAGCTACCGATGCCTCCTACTACTGGACGGTGGAACCGGTCGGATCCTAACACTATCTTGAGGATTCTTTGTCATAGAAACGACCGTGTTGCTAATTCGTTTCTGAAGAAATCGTTTCAATTGCCAAAACGTAGATAAATTGAAAAAAAAAAAATTCAACTCATAGAAACCAAAAAAATGAATGTGTTCGTGTAAATGATTTGAAAGTTTTATTCTTTTGAGTTTTTGAGGTTGAATTTTTGCTATTTTTTTTATAAAGGAAAGTTTATTTTTGTTACAAATAGATTGAATGATTTAGTGACGAAACTAGATTAAGACTCGGGCCATACCCGGATTTTAATTTTATCATTAATTTTTTTTAATATGTTTTAACTAACTAAATATATTTATTAGATTATCATTAACTTCTACCAAATAATTTATTAACATTTAGAAAAAAGAATTTGGATTTAGAAAAAAATAAACTTTGCAAAAATATTAGAGATAATTATATTATTTTAGGTATTACATTTTTTTTAAACAACAACATTTAAAATATTTTCTAAAAAATACCATTTGAAAACACCAAAAAAGATTTTTTTGAAAAGATACGATAGGATATATTATTTCATTGAATAAGTTAATTTTTTAAATTAAAAAAAGATTTTTGTGATTTTGAATAAGTTAAGTATTTATTTAAATTATAAATAATGAAAAATTAATTAAGAATATATTGTTTGGAAACACCAATAATAATAATCTCATAAAAATGAATTAATTATAAATGTGTTTGTAACATGTTTTAAATATTAAATTTTTAAAATTAAAAAGAAGTTGAAAATTGTGAACTCTAATACGTTTTGTTTCTTATATTAGAGGACTAAATGAAAATTTGATTGTCAACCGGTTTTAGAAAATAATTTCAGAAAATAAAAAATAATCTAAAATTTTTAATCGAATATTTTTAAAATTTGTATTTTTCTTTTCTAATTATTTAAGCACTGAAAAATATTTTCTCAAATATAATTAAACAAATTAATTTAAAACTAAAATAATATCTTTGTGATTTTGAATTTTACATTTAATTTTAATCGAATCTTGTCAAAAAGTTATAATTATCTTTTATAATCATCTTTCTAATTATTTAAACAAAAAATTGATTTTCTCAATTAAAAATTAAAATTTTACTATAAAAACGATAATTATAAATAAGTATAACTCTGTTTTACAATAGGTGTAAGATATTAAAATTTTAAACTAAAAAATAGAAAAATTGTAGACTTGACACATCACCTAAATAATTTCTCTTTTAATATATACTAGAAGTTGTACCCGCATTATATGCGGGGTAATGTGTTTTTAAATAATAATGTTACAGATTAAATATGTGATTAATAAATAATTTTTTATAAATTTATTTAACTTTTTAAAGTTTATTTCGAATAGAATATGGATCACGGTTTCACTTGTTGATTAACCCGTTTGACCATTGTATTAAAGATAAAATTTTAAATAATCTTTTGATAAAAGTGGTTTAAGAACACGTTTCTAGTTACAAAAAATAATCAATATTAATATAATTTGATTTAGTTTTATATTTATTAGATTTATATGTACATAATTTTGTAATAGAAAATCTCAAATTATATTTGTCTTGCAAAAAAATCCAAACTGAAACTTTANCTTTTGATAAAAGTGGTTTAAGAACACGTTTCTAGTTACAAAAAATAATCAATATTAATATAATTTGATTTAGTTTTATATTTATTAGATTTATATGTACATAATTTTGTAATAGAAAATCTCAAATTATATTTGTCTTGCAAAAAAATCCAAACTGAAACTTTATATATTTATTGGTTAATAAGATAATCTTTATTTCTTATTATATTTTTGTTAGATTTATATATCTTTAAAAATAAAATTGTATGATAAATTTCAGTTTATATTAATTTATATTTCATTATACTTCTTTTCGAAATTTATTTAAATTTATATACTTTTTGAAAAATTAAAATATTTTTGTATTTGTTTTTAGATTTATATACCAAATTGAATATTGTGAAATCTAAAAAGAGAGTTAAATTAGGTATCNTATTTCATTATACTTCTTTTCGAAATTTATTTAAATTTATATACTTTTTGAAAAATTAAAATATTTTTGTATTTGTTTTTAGATTTATATACCAAATTGAATATTGTGAAATCTAAAAAGAGAGTTAAATTAGGTATCTTGTTGAAAAAGATAAATCAAATATTAAAATAGTTTGAATTTAAAATTTATTTTAAAATTCGTTATTAATTTAAATTTCTTTTAAAATTCGTTTTAAAATTAAATTTTTATTTAAAAATTCGTTTTTAAACTACTTTCAGTTAAAAATTTATACATATATTTACAATTTTACCCTTAATGAAAATTACATAGATTTTCAATTTTATCTTTAATAAATATGATTATTTGTTCTTTAAATTATTTTTTAACAATGTCAAATCATTTAATATTTTACTAATTTTAAAGTTACTTTCTTAAAAGTGATTCTGAAATAATACTATAGAGATTTTTAAATGATAGTAATTATATTATATATTGGACAAAAAATCTAAATTGAATATTTTAAAATTTAAAAGAGAGATAAATTAGGATCTTGTTGAAAAGGATAAATAAAATATTAAAATAATTTTTAAAATTATTATTAAACTCGTTTTCAAATTTAAATTCAATTAAAATATTATATACATATTTTCAGTTTTATCCTTAATGAAAATTACACATCTTTCCAATTTTATCCTTAACTAGGAGAGAACCCGCGCATGCGCGGGTGTAGTTTTATATTTATTTTATTATTTTAAATATTTTTGGTTAAACTTCAATTAACTATTTTTAAATCTCATTTTATCAATTTTATTTCCTAAATTATAATAATATATTTTACATATTATTATTAAATACATATTTTGTTATTTCTGAAAATAATTGATCATCTAAATTTATTTTATTACCTCTAGTTCTATAAATAAATAATTTATGATCATAATTATCTATTATATATTTAAAAATAAAAATTAATTTCACATTTATTATCTAATTTCAAATATTATAATATTTTTAAACTTTCTCAATTTTGATTTAAAATTTCTATTTTCACATATATTTTATTTATTATACTCTAGATTTACCCAATTTACTTTTCCACATAATTTGTCTATTTCATAAATTTTCATTTTTTTGGGATTTGAAGTTTAGTTTGTTTCTTATAATCTTAGTGTATTTTTTTTTCTTCCTTTGTGATCTTAATCCATATTTTCTCA
>OVAU01000764.1:0-18034 GCA_900406315.1 Biscutella laevigata subsp. laevigata
TATACATTTTAGGTTGTTTATATTTTTTGTAATGGAGAAAATATTTACCTACTTTAATGGGTAAAAATATTCACAATCACAAAATATTTTAACCTAAAAACAATCACTATAAATATTTAAGACAATAGTATTTTTCTCCAAACATTCACAATTATTCACATAGAACATCTAAGATTTTTTGTTTCAATGATGTCTACCACACCGTTTTATCTTTAAACCCTATAAAACTCTGTGAAAATTCGTGTCAAAATTGGTTTGTATTTGCCTAAGTCTGTTTTTTCACAGGGTGAGTTATATGTTGCTTTATCAAGAGTTAAGACTAAGTCAGCTTTGAATATTCTTACCGTCTACAAAGATGATGAATAATTGAAGCAGATAATGAATGTCATGTTTAAAGAAGTATTTCAAAATATACAAAAGTGGATATTTTTTTATTGGTGTGTTTTATTTTAAAATTGAACACATTTCATGTTTTTTTATTGATGTTCACTCAAATTAATTTATTTTTATTTATTATGCAACTAAAAAGAAATCATTATTAAATTACAGTAAATACACAAAAAACATAACTTTGTTCAACTCGATAATTTTATAAAATAAAAATAATTATTTATATTATATAGACTAGATATATAATATTATTATAATTTTACCTATAACATTAAATCCGTGTATGACACGGGTAGTAACCTAGTTCTAGTTAAATTTAGAGAAGATCGCTATTAGGATGAAGCTGGGCGGATAATTCGGGTTGGGGTGGTTGGATCCGTAAATAGTTTAAAATCTGAAGGTTTTTATGTGTTTTGATCAGTATCATTTTCTTAAATGAATAAAATATATATTAGGGTATTAAAGGAACTTTACTATCCCTAGAAGGGTATTCAGCCGTTCTCCCCCCCCCCTCACTCGTCTCTGTAACTCAGGCCCAAGCCCTAACCTCTGGTTTATTTTCTTCAATTCTCGCAACTTCTTAAAGGTAATTTCCGTCGATTTCATCTTTCTCCTTGTTTCAATTCTCTTTTGTTTTCCTGGAAATCTGGAATTCTCATGCTTAACGTCGAGTTTCGGCTTTCTGTACATACGATCCATCTTTATATTGAATAATTTTGAGCTATACCTATATAATCTCATGGAATAACGGAGCGAGTAATGCGAGTTTGATTTTGATTTCAGAGTCCATGGAGGAGGCTAGTAAGGGACTAGTTTTATCTTCTAAAACTGAAACCCTAGTTCGTGAGATTGAAGATGCCAACGCGGTAGACGTTTCGGATTCAGGTGTTTGCGATGGTATTCCTACAGAAGATGGCACTACGGTTGATCAGGTTTCTAATGATAAAGAAGCGACAGCTGATGCTGCTAGGGTTGAGGATACTGTCGGGTCTGTTACTGGTGAAGAGAGTAAGGATAAATTTGACAAAGTTCAAAGTTCTGTTACTGGTGAAACTGAAGATAGCTGTGATCCCGAGCTAAGTTCCGTGGATGGTGAGATGCTCTCTGTTGCTGAAAAGAAGGCTTACCAAGAGATGGACAGTAACAAAGTAGACGTTGATAGCAAACAGGCCAATAAAGATTGTGAGACCAAAGATGCTAAGCATCCAGATTCTGCAGAAAATCCAGAGGAGTCTAACCAATTTAGCCAAGGGAAGACAGACGAAGGAAATTCAGGTACTGATTCAGAAGTTAGCTCTGCTGCTGAAATATGTCATGGAGAAGATATAACCAATGTTACCCAAAAAGAAGAAAACAGTGAAGCCATGGAAGTTGATTATGCGGCAGAGGAACAGGTAGAAAAGGATGCTAAAGTAGGTGGCGGTTTGGATAATTCTGCAGATAAATCGGCTGGTGCAAGTACGGTTCCAACTCAGCAGGTTCCATTAGCTGAAGCTGACGGGAATGATTCCAGTGTAGTAAAGGAAATGGAAACTGATGAACGTAGAGATAATGTTGATATGGCAACTGATCTTAGCCAAACAGTTGAATCTGCTGATTTGGATAACCCAAACAGTCCCTCTGAACATGCTGCAACAGGTGAAGTTGAACCGTTGGATCATAATGCTCTTTTTGATCCAGGTTCTGATATTACCAACTTTATTGATTTCACTGGTGTATCATGTTGGTCAGGAAATATACAAGACCTTAAAACTGAAACTAGGAATGTATCTTTGCAAGAGGATAAGTTAGAAGTTGCCACGGTGGATTGTAAACAGACCCTTGAATCCGTTGACGCAACAATAAATGCGGAATCTCATGGTCAAAGCTTAAATGCTGAAGGTATTCAAAATGAACCCAGTGAAGCCTGTGTTTCTTTTCGAGCAGAATCTCCAGCTGCTGTTACAGAGTGTCCAAGAGAGGTATCTGATGCTATTATGGGATCTGAAGAAGACCAAGTAGACAAGGATCATGAAGGCTTAGACATGATAACAGCATATGAACAAGATGCGATGAGAGAGGAAGATGGCATTACTCATGAAGCTCCAAGTATTGATCCAAATCAAAAGGCCGATGCAGAAATGGAAGAAAACCCAAACAATTATGATTATGCTGATGATGGAACCTATTCTGATGTTAAGACCAACGGTGTGAAACGAAAGGCTGATGTCCTGAGTGAGGATTCAACGGAAGAAGGTAGGAAGACTGTTTCACTGGCAACCCAAAAGCCATCCTTTAAGATCGGTGCCTGCATAGCTAGAGCTGCTAGCCAGATGGCAGGACATAATTCAGTTTTGAAGGGTAACTTTGGCGATGAAACTCTTTATGTGGAGAGTTTTGTATCTCAGCTTCACGGTGCAGCAACAGACCCTGTAAAAGAGGATGTTGGTGTTGATCCTGGCTTTATCTTAGATTCTCGAAATTCTAATGTAGAAGGAACCGAAGCATTTGAGTTTGAGGAAATGGGGGACACATACTGGACCGACAGGGTGATCCATAATGGTGGTGAAGAGCAAACGGCACCTACTGAAAACGGAAACTATCAAATTGTGCCGGTTGAGTTAAAACCTGCTCAGGTTCCAAGGACTCGCCGACCATACAGAAGACGACAGTCTCAGATCAATGTTCCTCTTCCAGCCTCAGAAAAACCGGCGAACTTTGATGAGAATGCACCAGCTGAGCTTATAATGAAGTTTTCTGAATCGGATACAATACCCCCTGAGACAAGCCTGAGTAAAATGTTCAGGTATTTTGGACCAATAAGGGAGTCGCAGACTGAAGTTGACAAGGAGAATAACCGGGCTAGAATAGTTTATAGAAAGGGTTCTGATGCCGAGGTTGCTTATAACAGCGCAGGAAGGTTCAGTATTTTTGGGACGAAGGCTGTGAATTACGAGCTTAGCTATACGATAACTGAAACATTCAAAGCCCAGCCATATGTTGAGTCTTTAGGCGAGGAGAATGCAGCAGTATACCTTCCATCATAGATGTAGTTTTGGTTCAGGCATGAGTCAGGTAAATCTGCTTCCTATGTTTTTGACTGTTTCCTTATGCTTGACTGCTTAAACTGTAGCCTACTGGTTTGGAAACTGGATGTGTTGTTTCGCTGAATGCACAGGGTTTCTCTGTTTTTGATTATGGTATTAATAGCAAAGGTGCAGATTTATAACATAGATCAAGCGCGAAGCTATATATGCATAGTAATATGGTAGATTTAAGCTAGGAAGGTAACTAGTTAAGATCCAGTAACAAATACATAATGAGAAAGTTATCAAGCCATGCTACTTGTGTTTGGAGTAAAAGAGAGAATAATGGTTGATCTTGTGTTTAGGTGAAAACAATCGGCAGGCATCAAGAGAAGTAGTAAAAGATGAAGTAGGTCAATGGATTGTGGAGGCTCTTGCTTGTGTTTTTGTTACCTCTTAGGTAGAGATTTAGAATTTGTAATACAGAAAACAAACAAATTACCTCCTGTGGAGATAATCTCTTTTTTTCATTTTTTTTATGGTGAGAACATATTAAAGCTGCTGGTAATGGGTTGTTATTAGGCTAAGTGATTTGGAGCAGTAAATTTGGTTGACTTAGGTAATGAATTGACCGAGTCAAGTTTATGTTCATTGTTTGTGCTACTCGTTTTACTTGATTAACATTGGATTCCGATTTTAAAGCTCCTACCAAGGATGGTGCTTGATCGTCGGGACTTTTGGCAAATATCTGAACATGAATTTGATTAGATATTTGAATCCGAATTAAAATATAAAAATATTCGAAGGAATTTATATGTGAAATATATTGGATTTGGATAAAACTAATCTGTGATTTAGTTATCTAGATATTCAATGTTTATTTTGTATATTTTTACGATATTTTTAATCAATTCGGTTTAATTTTTTAGTAGTTTTAAGAATTTTAAGAATTTAGTTTGAACATATTTGAACTAGATCCGAAAAAGTTCAATAGTATTTTGGTATTTTAAATCGGAAAGGATCCAAAGTTCTATCGAACCAGACCAGTAATATGATAGAATTTTTTAAGCATGAATAAAAATTCTGAAACTCAAATGGATATATATCAAACCGTCCTTTAGCGCTCATCGGTATCTTGAATCTGAAAAAAATCCAAAGTTCTAACCCGAATCATACATGTAAAATAAAATAGTATGAATGATTCATCTAAGCATGAATAAAAATATATGAAACTCAAATGGATATGAACCAAAACGAACACGAACATCATATTTGATGTCTTGAATCTAGAAGTATCCAAAGTTCCTAACCAAATCGTAAAATAAAATAATTTGAATGAAACTTCTAAATAAAAAAATTTGAAATGGATATGAATTAAACCGAACTCGAACATCCATTAGTCATAAGATCTTTATCCGATCCGTAATTGGATCGAAATTTTGGATTCATATCAGATTCATGTATGAAAATATATCTGAATGGATCACGAGTTATATATCCATATCAGAAAAACCTGGATATCTACCTATATCTGAAATTATTTGCATAACCAAAAGATCAAAATTGAAATTTTGGGATGTGGATAAAAATCCGATTTTTGTCCAGTACCAGGAAAAACGACATAGATGAACTGATTTTATCTGGAACGTACAAAACTGAAAATTGCAACGTGGATGGATCAAGACGGTAGCTTTCTAAGTACAATCTACGAATCTATTTCTTTACGAACAAAAAGAAAAGAAATACGGTACGGTGAGTTCATGACTGACGAATTTGGTGGTGTACTCAGATCTCTCCCTCCGTCTCTCTTCGGACATTCTCTCTTCTTCTCCTCCTCCACTCTCGTCTCTGTATATCCCTCTCCTTGTTTCTTTTCCTTAGATTCTTGCAACTTGTAAAGAGGTAATTCCTTCAATTTCAGCTATTCTTCGCTTCTGGAATCAATTGAAATCTGCAACTTCTCATGGCTTATTGTATTTTCATGACCTTTACCCATATTGCTCTTTCTATTTCTGGCTTTCTTTCTTTTTATAGATCGATTTCATGGATACGTTAGAGTAACTTTCGCGCTTCAACCAGGTTATTCCAATGGAAGAGCAGAGAGATGAAATCGAGTTTGTTGATGATGTCAGAGCTCCCTCCATGCTTGAAGCTGGTCAGGGATTAAGTTTATCTTCTCAAACTAAAACCCTAGATGGTGATGTCGATGTCACCCACAATGAGGCCTGTATCGAGGTTGCCAACACTGTAGAGGTTAGTGACGGAGGTGTAGCTACTTGTGATGGGAGCTTAAAACAAGAGAAAGCTGATTTCGGAACTGTTGAGGATGTTGTTGCTTCTGTTAGTGGTGAGGAGAGTACTGAGAAGATAATTATTAGCTGTGATGATGTTGAAAAGATTGATGCTATAACAGAGGCTGCAGCTCAGAGAGATGTACTGGAGTGTGAAGGAAATTCTGGAACTGTTGAGGTGAAGTCGGTAGATGAGATTGGGGGATCTGAGCATTGTAACGATACAGTTGAATTAGTTGAGTTTGAGATCAAAGATGAGACGCCTTTGTCTGAAGTTAAAAGTAAAGATGGTGCTAGTCATGAAAGTGTAGGAGAAGAGGAGATTGTAACCTCTACTGGGAATGAAGTGACTGTTGAAGATCACGATGGTGCTCTTGACTCTGAACAAAATGTTCAAACTGAAAAGTCCCGGGAAAGTTCAGTTGGTGCTGAGATGTTTTCTGTTGCAGAGAAGAAAGCTGACCTAGAGAAGGAAGCAACAAAGACAAGCGAGAAGGACAGTAACAAAATGGATGTTGATTGCAAACAAGAAGGTGAAGATAAAGTGGGTGTTTTATACAATGAGCAGGGAAACTCGGGATGTACAACATCAGATGCGGACCAAGAGAAGGAATCAGCAAAGAAAAGTGAAGAGGATAATAACATAATGGATATTGATGACAAACAGGCGAAGGAAGAATATGAGACAACAGATGCTAAGCATTCAGAATCTGCACAAGATACAGAGGAGTCTATCCATTTAAGCAAAGGGGTGACGAACAAAGAAAATATAGAAACTGTTTCTGAAGTTAAGTCGGATGCCGAATTATCTCATGTAGAAGAAAAAAGCAATGTAAACCAAAAAGAAGAATTTGGAGAGGCCATGGAAATCGAGTATGCGGCAGAGGGACAAGTGGAAAAGGATGTTACAGTAGGTGACGATTTGGATAATGCTGGTAATGGATCTGCTGTTGAAAGTATGGTACAAACCCAAGATGTACCGATAGCTGAAGCTGACAGGAATGAACCCGATGCAGGAAATGTAATGGAAACTGATGAAAGGAAAGATATTGCTATGGTAAGTGATCTTACCGGAACAGTTGAATCTGCTGATTCAGCTAACCCAAACAGTCATGCTGCTCCAGGTGAAGTTGAACCATTGGATCATAATGCTCTCTTTGATCCAGTTTCTGATATTACCAACTTTATTGATTTCAGTGGTGTATCATCTTGGTCAGGAAATATACAAGACCTTAAAACCGAAACTGGAAATTTATCTCTGAAAGAAGATAAGAAAGCTACTGACATGGCAGATGAAGTTGCCAAGGTGGATAACGACGCCCTTAAATCTGTTGACGCAACAGCAAATGCTACATCCCATGATAATTTAAGTGCTGAGGGTATTCATAATGAATCCAGTGAAGCCTGTGTTGCTTTTGAAGCAGAAGCTTCAGCTGCTGCTACGGATTGTCCAAAAGAGGCTTTGGATCCAGTTTTGGGATCTGAAGAAAACCAAGATAACGATCATGATTGCTTAGATGAGAAAACAGCAGATCAACAAGACACAGTGAGAGAGGAAGATGACATTACTTATGAAACTCCAAGTAGCGATCCAACCCAAAAGGAAGATACAGAAATGGAAGAAAATCCAAACACTTTTGATTATGGTGATGATGAAACCTATTGTGATATTAAGACCAATGGTGTGAAACGAAAGGCTGATGTCCTGAATGAGGATCAAGGGGAAGGTATAAAGACTGTTTCCCTGGCAAAGGTTTCTTTTGCAGAAAGGCCGTCCTTTAAGATCGGTGCATGCATAGCCAGAGCTGCTAGTCAGATGGCAGGTTCTCCTTCAGTTTTGAAGGGTAGTAACTTTGGCGATGAAACTCTTTCTGTTGAGAGTTTTGTATCCCAGCTTCACTGTGCAGCAACAGACCCTGTTAATGAGAACGGTGTATCTGACATTGCTGTTGGCTTTTTCTTAGATTTCCGGAACTCATTGGCTTCGCAGCATGTTACTCCGGAAAATGTAAATAGTAAAAGAGTTAAAACATCCAATCCTAATGCAAGAGGAACCGAAACATTTGAGTTTCAGGAAATGGACGACACATACTGGACTGACAGGATGATCCATAATGGTTGTGAAGAGCAAACGCCACCTACTGAAAAAGGAAACTATGAAATTGTGCCGGTTGAGTTGAAACCTGCTCAGGTTCAAAGGACTCGCCGACCATACAGAAGACGACAGTCTCAGATCAATGTTCCTCTTCCAGCCTCAGAAAAACCGATGAGCTTTGATGAGAATGCACCGGCTGAGCTTATAATGAAGTTTTCTGAATCGGATACAATACCTCCTGAGACGAGCCTGAGTAAAATGTTCAAGCGTTTTGGACCAATAAGAGAGTCGCAGACTGAGGTTGACAGTGAGAATAACAGGGCAAGAGTAGTTTTTAAGAAGGGTGCTGATGCCAAGGTTGCTTACAACAGCGCAGGAAGGTTCAATATCTTTGGGACAAAGACTGTGAATTACGAGCTCAGCCATACAATAACTGAAACATTCAAGGTTAAGCCTTATGTTGTGTGTTTAGGCGAGGAGAATGCAGCTCTATATCTTCCCTCCTAGATGTAGTATTGCTTCAGGCATGTGTCAGGTAAATCTGCTTCTCTTGAACGGCTTCCTATGTTTTCGCTTATGCTTGACTGTTGTTTCGCAGAATTCAAACGATGTCTCTGTTTATGATTATGGTATTAATAACAAAGGTGCAGACTATATATGCATAGTAATTTGGTAGTTTAAGGAAGGAAGTTAACTAGTTAAGACAGAGACCCAGTAACAAATACATGTTAAGAAAGTTACGAAGCCATGCTGCTTGTGTTGCATCTTAAAAAGACATGTATATATTTCTTTTAAGGGGTTCTAAATTGAGTTTGGAGTAAAAGAGTTGAATCTTGTGTTTCAGGTGAAAACAATCCGCAGGCATCAAGAGAAGTAAAATATGAAGTTTATACATGGTTGAATGGATTGTGGAGGCTCTTGCTTATGTTTTATTACCCTTTTTCTAGGTAGAAGAGTTTTAGGCTATGTAAAATGAGAAAGCATGTATTTCTTGAGACCAGAGTTCTTGGTTAGTTATGTGAATTGTCGAAGCTAGAGAGGCAAACTTTCTTCGTTGTCTATTTTCCTTTTCTTCTGTCTGACCGAACATTTGATTTGCGGTTAGTAAAACCAAGTGAATAAATTTGGCAACTAGTCAAATCTTTGCTAGATATTTGTATCTGGTTTAGGGGTGGGTGCGGATAGGAACTATTCGGGTTATGAGATTTTTGGTATGGCGCTGGCATTAAGTTTCTGATCCAACTTCTCCTAAGATTATTTCGAGTGTTTTTTTTGGTACGGGATTCGGGTCGGATCCATTCAGTTTTGAGTTTTTTGGGTAAGATTATTTCGAGTGTTTTATCCATAACTTTCTTTCAATATAATACTAATCTTCCCACCAATGAAAAAGAGCCATCTCAAATATTACGTTATCTCTCTATCTTTTCATATGGGAATCGATTCATATGTTGGAACGAGAAACTATGAATAAATTCTTATTATTAATCACGCCATTTACCCCAATTATGACGATTCATCTGCAATGAAAATTCCAACTTTGATCGAATGGTTATAAATCAACAAAATTTTCTTCGCTTTTGAAATTTAGGATGCTGGATGACCAAAAATACCGATGAAATATGTTAGATCGTTGATGCTTCTGGTCCTAAGGATCGTCATGAATAAGGAAGACTTCCAGGTTTTCGTCTCTTTTTATGTGTCTTTGTGGATGTTCTATCGTCTCACTCTATCTTATTTTTTGCTCTTATATTCTGTAGACGCTGATCTTCCTACACACCTCCTAAGCATTTCAGAAATGTTTTTTACAGAATGGGATATATAAGGTGATTACAGTTGAAATTTCTTATGGTTATGGAAGATAAATAAGTAAATGGGTCCATCTAGAAAGCGTTTGTAATTGCAGGACATAAGTCAGAGACAAAGTACACGGTATCATACGCTTGATCGTGTGGCTGTTAACATTGGAAGAAAGCCCTAGAAGGTCTTTGGTCCAAGTGAATACTAGCGGCGAAGAGTGTAAGAATCTGAAACTTTTTAGCTCTTTCTTCCCATTGATCTCGAACTAATAATGCCTTTCCGTCTTTCACGTTACTTTGAGCTATTTTACATAATCATCTCGCTGATAGTTTCCAGCTTAATCTGGCGTGAAACCCTCATGATGCGTAGGGCTAGCAAAACACGTAAAAGAAGTTTGCTCGAACCTCGAGTTTTCTGGGTGCTGATTATACTTCAACCCCCATAGAATTTCAAGGTTTATATAATTCTCAATTGAACCTAAAAAATGTTTTGGTACTATCATGGGAACACCAGCCGGAGCTCTCTCGCTCTTTGTTTCTTATTTTTTTGTGTAGATGTTGTCGAAAATGCAGATTTGAAGTTTGTAAGGAGCTTGGAATACCAGAGGAGAGTTGTGAGCTATAACGATGGGAATGTCCGGTGACTTTTGAGGAAATCATTTTTGTTTACATTTATGGATCGTACATGAAAGAATAAAGTAAAACCAAATCGATCGTTTGGTAATTACGAAACTTTGATCTCCTAAAAGTTGAGGTTATTTTTCTCATCACGTTTGGATGTTCTACGATGAAAAATAATATGTATTAGTTTGTGAATCTAAATAGTGATAACATAAAACCAAACGAGTTGTTTTGTTCTCTTGAATCAAGCAGATAGAAGAAACAAGTGAAGCCAAAGCCAGGTCCTCTTTTTACCATATCAGAGTTTTGGCTTAGTTTTTGGAGATTTGCGTATTTCTCCTCTCTACGTGTATAAATGTACATTCTACGGATGATTGAGACATCACCGATCATCAAAGACTTTCCTTGCACTCATAAAAAACATGGGTTTTGTATTAGTTGCGAATCTTTGCTTTGTATGGTTTGCTCCGCAGACATGCAAGATTTTCTTTCCTTCCAATCAGCAAGCGGCTGATGAGGAAATCTCCACGTACTATGGCCTTGGAGATGCAATTTGTGTTTGTATATCATACCGATATGTTACTATCGAAGTTCAAACCCACTAAAATACAAATTATTGACTGTTATTATAAAAAAAACCATGTCAACCATACTAATACAAGTACAGCTATTAGACTATATATAGGTTTCTTTGTTGAACTTATTTTCGAAAACAAAAAATATTAATTTGATTAAAAAAAATGGCAAGCCTAGCAAAAATGGTACATATCAAGAGCTCGGTAAAATGTAAATATGTTTCAAGCAATGGAGAAAACACCCTTCTAACAAAGTCAAATATCATATGATTGATAAAGATGAGTCTTTCATTGAGAACATTATTAGGATACTTTTAGTAAAATAAAAAAAATATTGAGTAAAGTCGGCTAAATTTATGTAATTAACATCTTGATTTGATATATATATATTTACTTGGTAAACTTAAAATAATAGTTAGTTACATTATACAATATTAAATCAAGTATCAATTTCGAACTAAGGAAAATAAATCAATCTCAATACGAGAAAATATATGTAAATTAATTTTCATATTAATATTAAATTATTGATTTAGAAAGTTTTACAAAAATAAAAATTAGAACTATAAAATTATATATATCAAAGATAATTTTAAACTAACAAAAATTATAAGTTATGTTAAAAAGAGATTAATAGATGATAAAATAGATAACGAATAAAAATGGAATAAGTTATAGATATGTGAAAATAAAAATTCAATTGTTAAAATTAGATATTGTTGTAAGCTAAAATTTAAATAATTAATAAGAGAAAAATTACAATAAATACTTGAAAAAGTATGAATAGATTCAAATCATTAAAATAAACTTTTCAAATTATTTAGAAAATAATCACATTTCAGGTCTAAACCATTTTATATAGCAATTTTTATTGATTATATATAAAATGATGCGCGGGTACTCTTCTAGTTTAAATAATATATGAATAAGTATATCAAATATTTAAAAATAATAATAAATTTTGAATATTAGGTTTAGATATTCGGATATATTTCAGATCTCAGTTTAGGTTAAAATTTTCTTAGATCTAAAATAATATTAATGTAGAATTCATTCAAGTTTTGTCATATTGTAATTGGAGTTCAGATTGAAATTTTTCGGGTGACGAATGCATAACTTGGCCAGCAGTAATCTGGGTTAACTTTTACACGGAGATTTCAATTCGGTTCAACCGGTTTAAGCCGAACCGAAACTGCATCGAAGATATTAAAACCGAATCTATGAGAGATGATAGTTAACGTTGAGAAAGACACGGCGTTAGTTTTACTGTTACAAAATTTTACCATTTTTTTTGAAAAAAGCTTTCGATTTCAGTCTCCTTTCTCTTCCTTCTTCCCTCTCACTTTTGTTGGTGTTTCACCAAAGCTACGAAGGGAGGTATAGAGAAAAACCTACCTGCTTTTTTATGTTTTCTTAATCGGATTCTTCGCTGGTAAGTTCTTCGCCGCTTCTACTCACCGAATTCTAGGGTTGATTTTTTTTTTTTTTTTGTAATTGTGAGGTGCTGGAAGAATGGAATTAGATTGGGATAAATTAGATACAAAAGTGTTCTTCAGATTTAGCTGATAAGATTTTGTGTGAAAGAATTCGAATGATAAGTATATTGGTGAAGGATCAAGCGAACATCAGTTTTTGTAATGGCGAAAGTAGTTGCTTCTGGTGCTTTTGGTACCTCTCTTCAGATCGTTGGAGGGTCCAAAGTTGCACCAAAAGCTAAGAGGAAGACGCCCACTGAACTGCGAGTAACTTTGCTTTTCTCTCTTTATTGTGCAATGTTTTCCTCGTTGAGTTGCTAGCTCTCTTTGAAGGTTATTCACCCAAATACACTTTCTCACTAAACAGGGAGAGCAATTGAAACGGACTCCTTTTGTGGAACAAGCTAAAGAATCCTTTGATGCATTGCGTCCTTGCAAAAGGTACATATAATCACGCCTGTCAAGTTATTCATCTTTTTTGTTTTGTCTTACGAGATTTTATTGGCTCTAGTACTGAGAGAGAAAATGGGCTCAAGAAACTAGAACAACTTAAGAATCCAAAATACATAGAGATGCGTATGGATGAACTATATCCTGTCAAAAAGGCTCGGCCTTGGATGCTCTCTGGCAAAGAAAATTGTAAGGTTCGTAGCCTCTCTGATTCTAATTGTTCCTTTGATTCCGTGAAAAACTGAAGTAAAGACCACTGTATATTGTTTGAATACAAATATTTTTTTTATTTTAGTAATATATTCGTCTTAACCACAGGAAAATGGTGCAAAAGAGCAATCCAACAACAATCTAACCACACTCTCGAATGTTGTTGCCAACAAAAGACAACAACTTATTTAGTAAATGGCTCTGGGCAATTTCTATCTGGAGTAAGTTGTTTTTGTGCTTTAACTTATGTTAATGTTTTGATGTCTTAGCAGCGAGGAAAAATATGCTTCTACTGAATCTGATGACACTAATGCCGAAGCTCGTCAAACAGCTAAGAGATGTAGCCAGAGCGTATTTCGAAGTGTCACAGAACTTTCAACTAGGGGTGTAGAATTGTCCTGCTTGAAAGATATTGATATGGTATGCATTATTTGGTAGTCTTTGATGATGTCTGATGGTTATATATCTTTTCTTGGTAAAGCTGATGTCATCTTTCAACAGAACAAAGCCCTGAAAGGACTTGCCGCTTGTGAACCATTGCCAGTTCATCCTGGTGACATAACTGGGAAATCTGATACTGATTCACTAAGAGGAAATTTCATATCCGAGTTCCACGTTCTTGGGCAAAAGATTCCTTTGGACCTTTCCATGAAGACTTATGCTCGACTTGTTTCCTCATTTCCATTAAGTTGGTGAGTTGAGCTATTTCTGATACTCGTCTACAGCATGTAGTAAAAACACAATCATCACTGGTTGATTCTTTTTTTAGTCGAATCTGAGTATTTGCTACGTGAAATATTATATTAGTTAATAACAGACCACTGGTTGAGGATGTTAAATGAAAATTTGTTTTTTTATCAGACAGAAGATATACCTTTTTTTCTTATTAACTCGTGATAGTATATTTTTGCCTCTGAATTTTAATGAGTATTTTTCACATTTTAATGTTGTTCTAGGCTACATAGGTCAGTCATCGGTAGCACCTACAATGGTATGTCACATCTAGAGTCGCTGTCGTGTACTGTGGTAAACCCAGATAACAGTAGTAGTTCCAGATCAGCTCTGGTTTCCCAGGTGTTAAATTCCGTGCCGCTACACTCATGGGTTTATCCTCAGTCCATCTTGCCACCTTTTATCATTTCAGCATTGGTAGCATCTGGACCAGAGAGAGGTTTGTTAATGAGAGCTCCTATTTTTGCTTTCTTATCAGTCATCATCCCTCTGAATTTTATAAGATCTTTGTCTTGCTTTTTTAGGTGAAGTTGATTTTTTACAAAAACGACAATTGGCATGGGAGGATGCTTTTCGAAGTCTATATTTTATGTTTCGGAAGAATCTCTGCAAAATATTTTATGGTAATTTCTTCGTACATCTACCTGATATGGATGTTATTTCGGTAGAACACACTAGGGTAATGAAGACAACTTCAACGGCAATTTCTTACATACCGTCAGAGCCTTCTATGTTTTGCTACCCACTTGCATATTCTGTATAGAACTCGGCATAAAACCTGCCTTTACTTTTTTGCCTTGGCAAAAATGCATCAAAGCCATGTACTCATTTAGTGCTTTTAACATGTGAACTTTCATGCTCGGCGTTGTGTCATGTTCATCTCTCTTACTGTAAATGATATGTAAGCTGTGCTGTTGAAATGAAACTGAAGTTAATTCTGCATTATTTGTATTCTAGTCTGTACTTCACAGTTTATGGCAATGTTCACCTCGGAGTCGGGGAAGTTCAAACCCTCATGCAATGCCTATATCACCCAGTCAACTAGAAGACTGAGAGCCACACTTAATGACCTTGTAAGATATTCTCCCTGGGTTCGTTTTATGGAAATTGTTTGGCGTTTTGCTTAACTTCAGATCAAACAGGTATCACTGGGCTGCAGCATACTTATCTGTTAAATATTCTTTTTAAGTTTTGGTAGTCTGAATTTTATTTAAAGATTTGCTAAAAGTTGCACATAAACTAGAGTCAAGGTGCTGCTTTTAGTAGGAATGGTACTCTCCTCACACATCTTTCTGATACAAACTTGATGTTTGAATCGATCAAGATCTCTCTTTAAGCTAATTAGCACTTAGATTCATAGTAAAAAGGTGATTACAAGGTATGAGAACCAAGCGTGAGAGCTTAAAACTCTCTGTCTATTTCTCACTCAAAACCTAGATACCTCTACCAAACTCCTTAAGACCCTTTATATACATAAAACTAAACCAAAACCTAATTAAACCATGGTAACTCAAAAGTAACCACAGTGACAATAGCAAGTTCATATTATTTATGTAAATACTTGATCCCACACGTATCACTTTCCTTTGTTTTTTCCTGAAATCAAGAGAAGCCATGTCTTTACCTTTTATATTTCCATTATTCTTCCCTTATCGGTTATGCCAAAATTGGGCGGTCATCAGTACTCTATTAATCATGCTTTAAATATACTTTTCACAGGACATCTGCTACTCTATGCCTCTTTGCAAAAGTAAAATGGATCAGACCACCATTGAAGATCTTGCTGAACTCTCAGAGATGGAGAGTCATAACCTTGGCCAGGTTTGTGTACCTTCAGTTAGCTATTCAGGAGCTTACAGTTTAGGTGAATATTTCCACTTTGATGAACCAGTCTGAAGCACCAGCTATTGTAAATGGGAGAGTATTGGCGTTATTTTCTGAACTCCTCCTTGTAATGGATGCAGACTCGTCATTCCTTCTCAAATATAGATAATTCTCCAGAATCTTTCTTGGCTTTCGTCGGAAATGAAAGCGTGCATGGACTGTATGATCTTCTGTTAAATTATAGGTGCATACGAACATTTTTTGGGAAAAAGTTGCATACTTTTCACATCAAAATCACATTGTATATAACTACTATTTCTCAATTATGCGTAGGTCTTCTTTGGGTTTCCTTACCACAGCCGATGTTCCGGTATTATATTCACCGGTGCCATTTCAGAATGCTACTCTTTCTTCTCCCGAGGTATGTTTACTTGCTGCTTTGCTCTCTAATCTCTGATCCTCTCGCTGTGACATCAACGGTAAGTATTGAGGTTACTTGTTCTTTGATCTCCAGATGAAGTGCACAGAGATGGTAACAACAGAACATACAAGATGCTGCATGGTCGAAATCAAGGGTGATTATCTTCCGCCGTGGATTATTAGCAATCTTTGTGCAAATGTTGGTGCTAATGAACATAACTTTGAAGCCAGGTTCGTTGATAAATCTCTCCTCTTTCTATTCCGAACCAAAAACCGGAGTCTTGTTGGGAAATGTTAACAGTCTGTAAGTTGATTTCAGCTTTGTGACAGAGCCAACCTCGGTTAACTTAAACATTGGTCTACCACAAGTCCCTGAGAAAATTGACACTGAGTCTCGAGTCCTAGAAGGCACAGGAGAAGCCAATGATGCGTCAGGCATTCCTGGAGCAGTAATATGCCCTCAGCTTCGATCAGGCTACCTAAAGAGCTTGAAGTATTGCAACAAGTCCTACACTGTTTCGCTGTCTCCCTTGTAATCTGTATTTGCTTTGAATCCTCTTTTTTATTGCAACAAGACCTGGACACAGTTTGTGCCGTCTGGGCCTGGATACAATACGTTGTCTCAATGATTCCTTGTCTGCTTTAAGCGCTTGAAGCCTTGTGTAGAGCTTCTCGATATCTGGCTCCTTAACCCCTTGCTTTTAGGAGATCAATGATATCGACCCAAACTAAATCAAGACGGAGATTCAATACGAAAATATTAGAGATTTGGTATCAAAATCTTGTTTGATCTTGATTCAGTTTGGATCGATCTCATTTATCTTCCAATACTTGTCGAGTCAAATCTGGTTCTTGGTGTCTCGGTGAATTCCAATGATCACCATTTAACTTTATCTAGTTCATCTTACTTGAACTAAATTCATCTCACATTTTGTTTATATATCACTTTTAGAGGAAAACAAAAAAATTGTTAGTTCAGTTTAAGTACTATTATTAAGTCTGAGGTTTTGAATTCCCGTGAGAATATTTGATCCATGAGAATTAAGCTAATGGATCGGCCTTTATAGCTAACTAGGAGAGAACCCGCGTGATACGCAGGTAATTGTTTAATTAAAAATTATTTAAAATTTTCAAATATAGTATTTTTTAATATATCTGGTTTGTGATTTTCTATATTTTTCTATTTGCATTGTAACTTTCATTTTGATTTTCATTATTTTTATCTTTTACATATTATTTTTTTATTTTATTTATACACATACATTTCTCTCAATATTTAATAATTTATTATCTACATGTATTTGAATTTCTCTTTTGTCTCTTATATATTCCTAACTTTTTTTCTGTTGATTTTTAACTAAAATATTATCCTTTAAACATAAAAGTGACTTTTGCATTTGTATTGAGATTAACTTTATCTGTTTAGTTTAAAATGATGATTGGCTCAGTTTTAAGAAGTAAATAAAATACTTGTATCAATTTATTAGTTAATGATACACGTATAATCAATAAAAATCTATATCGTATTTTAGTTTTTTTAATTTTTATCATCATAATAATCAATATTATATTTTTCAAATATTAACTTATAAATTTTTTCTTACTTATATCCAACGTTCAATATTGTAATGATTTTTCTATATCTAGTTTTGAAAAAATATTTTATCTACCTTTTATTATCAACTCATCTATATTTTATATACTATTTTTATTTAATAAG
Source organism: Biscutella laevigata subsp. laevigata (assembly GCA_900406315.1). Classification (NCBI taxonomy): domain Eukaryota; kingdom Viridiplantae; phylum Streptophyta; class Magnoliopsida; order Brassicales; family Brassicaceae; genus Biscutella; species Biscutella laevigata. The sequence goes on from OVAU01000764.1 coordinate 17,605, forward strand.
TTTCGAATATACCTTTGTATACTATTTTTTTGTTCTAGCTTTCCTTTCATTTTCAACCGTACAAAATTATCAACTATATCATCCCTCAATCCTAAACTGTATATAGATTTCAAAATATGTATATATCTATCTATAAACATCAAAATTACGTCGTTTTGATAAAACATTTAATTAAGAAAAAAATGATTAAGGAGATAATTGAACTCATGACCTCTTCAATTTTGTAAGATATATTTTACCAAATGTCCCACTGAATGGTTTGATAAATATTATATTATTATAATTTGCAGACTGACCTCTAATCAGGTATGCACTATGAATTTTGTCCATGCTTTAGAAAAAATGGTACTAATTTTGTTTTGCGAAAAATGTTTAACAGAATAATAGAATTATAGTTCAGTTTAGCCTGTGTTTTTGACATGTATTTGAA
>OVAU01000765.1:0-18031 GCA_900406315.1 Biscutella laevigata subsp. laevigata
GAGGTGATACCGGAAAGTTTTGGTGGTCGTGGAGGCGGACGCGGAGGAGGGTGACTCGGAGGAGGAGATTGCCGACGTGTCATGGTGGAGGGAGACGGAGGCCTGTGAGAGGTTGCGCCGTCGACGGTGATGCTAGAGTTCAAAACACGCAAGGAGAACGAAACCAACGTATCTCTAGGTTCCTTCTCTAACGGAGAAAACTTCTGTAGATTTACTTCAGGTTAGTGGTGAGCTTCATAAACGCCGGAGATAAGCTTATTGCCAGAACCACCGTTGAAAATCACCTGGAAAATCGCACAAACCAAACCTAAAAATCGCCAACTTTATCGGCAAAGTTGGGCGCGTGGTCTAGCGCGTGTCTCTCGCTAACCCCCCAACCTCTCCACTTTCTATTCTCATCTATTTTTTTTTTTTTTTGTGCGAATACATTTCATTAAAAGATACAGAGTCTCACGGGAACAAGTCTAAAGCTTGTTTCGCCAGATTGTCCGCCATTACATTAAATTCCCGAGGGATAAACTTAAAAGAAACAAACTCAAAAGATGAAACTAGAAAAGCAACGTCCGATTGGATACCATAGAGTTCCGACACCGGATCTCCTCTTAGGATGGAATTGATCAAATATTGAGAGTTTGATTCGAACTGAATTCGCTTGAAACCCAATACTCTTGCTTGATCCATCGCTGCTCTTAGTGCCAAGCCTTCTGCGACTAAAGGCGATCTGACACATGAAAAACCACAGGTATTCGAGACCAACACAGCTCCAATACTATCCGTGAACACCCATCCCGCACCTGATAGTTCAGATTCTTTTCGCCAAGCTGCATCAGATTTACAAATCATTACAGCTTCCCCTAGGTTTTGTTCAGGTGTCCTGGGAGGTTGCTTTGATGCCAAATCCTTATCTCTGATTTGGGCCATAGACCATTCCCTTGCAGCTGCTATTGCCAGTGTAATAAGTGTCTTCCCATCTGGTGACGGTTCATTGAATTTCAGCTTATTCCTTGCCGTCCACAATTGCCAACATACCCAAGCTGCTAGGGGCACATCATTTATACCAGAAGGGGGTAAACAGACAAGTCTCCGTAACCACGCCCAACCATCTTCGAAAGTCAAAATATTACCCAGGTTACATCCATCCTTGAAGGGCGCTAACTTCCAAATTTGAGATGCAAACCTGCAGTGGAATAACACATGAGCAATCGTTTCTACTTCCCCACATCTGTCACAAGCCATATTAACTTGTATGTTTCTTGCTGCAATTCTCTCGCTTACGGGCAGTACTCCTTTAGCCGCTTTCCACAGAAAGAATTTAACCTTTGGGGGAATTTTAAGGTTCCAAATTTCCTTATTCCAGTCAATACTACCACTGGCTCTCTCTTCCAATGTACCCTCTTTTTGTTGCAGAGAAGTGAAATACCCCGAACGAGTAGTATACTCCCCTGACTTATTTGGCAGCCAAATTAGTTTGTCCGGGGCTTTCTTCAGGCTAGGTTTGATCCTCTTGATTTGTTGGGCCATCTCCGGAACCAACCTACTAATCGCTTCATCATTCCATTGGCCTTCGGAGAGTAGATCAGCAACTCTTAGATCTCTCTTAGTTTTTTCCACTGGTCCCATCAGAGCCGCTTGCTGGCTGGTTGATAGCCAAAAGCTATTCCAAATGGTAGCACTTTCCCCATTTCCAATAGACCAGCCAGTATTTAAAGCCAACACATCCCGTCCGGCCATAATACCTCTCCAGCCGTGGGAAACAGAGTTAGGGATCCTGCAGTGCATAAAATCCTCTTCAGTGCAGTATTTACCGAGTAGGACTCTTCCCAACAGAGAGCTCGGATTTTGCAGTATTCTCCAACTCAGGTTTGCCAATAGAGCATTGTTAAAACATTCAATCTAGCATAGGTGCATTGTGTTTTACTGTTTGAAGAGAATTTAAATTGTGCAAAGCCAAACGTTTTAAGAAAAAGGAAAACTGTACAAAACCAAAAAGATGCCTCTCTCTCTCATATTCATACAAACATACCCCTTATTTCAGGACAAACCTTAAGCGTACTTACTTAGCTTTGAAAACGTATAACTTACCGTTGCGACTGTACATTAGATAAACCAAAGTTAATCTTAATATCCACCAATGGCTAGCCCAAAGCTCAAACATGCACGACTGTTTTTCCTTGAATTTCATAAGCCATCAACACATCCTCCGATACCACCCAAAGATGTCGTTTTGTGTTTCTATAGAAGTGAACTGGAAAGCCACCTTGTTGCAGCAGGTGGAAAGAACTTAGAAGTCACTGACCCTAACCTTGTGCTCATTGATTCTTTTGATCAAAAGCATCTCTTGGTGGGAATCCTAAAGAAAAAATTATACCCACCACGGTTTTCATCACGTGAAATATTTACCCTGTAAACTTGAATGTTTTGATCATTCAAGGGAGCTGAAAGCTTCTTGTAAAGTTATCTTTTGAGACGGCTCATAGTCACTAAGCTGGATCATCAATTATTCACCCTATCCCTAGAAAACTGCATCTGTTATAGCAGGCTCCTCAAGATTTCTTGAGAGGTGGGCTCCTTGAACCCTTAAATAAGGATCTTGGATTCTTAAAGTAACTGAGGAACGGTGTCTCAGAAACAGGTATGAATTTTGTGAAAAAGCCGATGGGCCATGAAAGAGATGCAATAGCTATGCAAGTTCCCCATTGCCACCCATTAAGCCTTACTGTATCCGCAAACTTCTTTAGGAATTCCACCATAATGACTTGAAGCACGATAGTGATGGCTATGATTCCTATGAATAACCTGTTTCTGTGAATTCCTTTGAACACATTTTTCTTCTCCATCTCCCTTGCATTGAATTCATTGAAAACTTGGCAGAGCACGAAAGTGTTGAATATGAGTGTATCCTTCACTTCCTTGCGCACATTAAATATAGACATACCCTTGAACTGTAAGATCAAGAGCACGGCTATTTGATATAATGACTGAACTAGGAGATTCCTCCACATGACATTTGTTATTAGGGCCTCTGTTCGGCCAACCGGCTTCCGCTTCAGGAGCTCGTTGGTCGGTCGCTCCGTGGCGAGAGCTAGAGCTCCCAGAGTATCCATTATGAGGTTAACCCACAGCAGTTGAACTGCGGTCAAAGGGACCTCACCGGCAGAAATTGCTGCGATGAAATTAATCACAAGAGCTGCAACATTTACTGTTAGCTGAAACTGAATGAATTTCTGGATATTGTTGTAGACACACCTCCCCCATTTTAAGACTGTAGCAACGGATGTGAAGTTATCATCTAGAATGACAATGTCTGAGCTTTCTTTCGCCACTTCAGTGCCCTGAATTCCCATAGAGAGTCCAATATCTGCTTCTTTTAGTGCAGGTGCATCGTTGGTGCCATCCCCTGTGACGGCTACCACATGGCCTTTAAGTCTCAGACACTTGACCATTAGAAGCTTGTCGGAGGGAGAGGACCTTGCCATGACCCGGATCTTCTCAACTTTCTGCATTCTCTCTTCGTCGGTATAGTTTCTGAACTGAGCACCTTCTACAACAGCCTCCTCTTCATCTTTGTCATTATGTTCGAGGATCCCGCATTCAAAAGCTATCGCTTTTGCAGTGAAAACATTATCTCCGGTTATCATCTTGATGGTCACCCCCGCAAGCTTGCAAGTTTCAACAGCTTTCGAGACACCAGGTCGACATGGATCTTTCAGACCCACGACTCCCATCAAGGTCAAGCCATCTTCCTCTAATTCCGAGGCATGTGACGATACTTTATGGGCAAATGCTATGCATCTGAGGCTACTGGCCGCCATACCTTGGATTATCGCCTGAATTCTATTTTTTGCGGTGGAGTCCATTAAGTCAACGGACCCAGTGCTCGCGTAGTAGTGAGAACACATAGCTAGGACCATTTCAGGGGCTCCTTTCCAGTGTACATGGACTGTATCGTCAGATTTTCTTCGGATCAAAACTCCGCTTCGTTTTTTTGCTGAATTGAAAGTTTCAACACGGAGAACATGATGTTTCTGCTTCACTGACTCCATATCCATTCCCAAATTTAGCACAGTCCAAGACAAGAGAGCCTTCTCTGTTGGACTGCCCGAGAACTCAGGCGTTGGCCCTGAGTCTGACGCACATACACTTCCTGTTGTGTTCAGACCCGTGCCTTGGTAAAACAGATCGAGAACGTCAGCTGAGATCATTTTGGTAGAGTCTTCATGAATTGATTCTTGGCCAAGCCAAAACTTGGTTACCTTCATCTCGTTCAGTGTTAAAGTGCCTGTTTTGTCTGTGCATATCACTGTTGCTGAGCCCATTGTCTCACACGCTGAGAGCTTTCTGACCATAGCTTGATCAGACATCATTCTCTTCATGGAGTAAGCCAGTGTCAGAGTCACAGCCAATGGCAAGCCTTCCGGGATAGCTACTACGACAATGGTGACTGCAGCTGCCACGATACGCACAACCGAATTGACCACAGTGTCCACAGGTGTTTTGCTCCCATTGTATTCTCTTTGACCTAGCTTGTTCTCTGTGTTCCCAGTGAAGTAACGGACTAATAACACTGCCAGAACAAGTGCAGCCACCGTGAGACCAATTTTTCCGATGGTAGAGGTTAGCGTGTCAAGACGAACCTGTAAAGGTGTTCTCTCGATAGAATCTTGGTTTATCGAGCTCATAGTCTGTCCCCAGGTTGTGTTCATACCCACGGAAACAACCAGCATCTGAGCAAACCCGTCAACGATCTTTGTCCCAGAGAATAAAAAGGGATTATTCTTGTGATCCACTTTAAGATGGTCGCTTTCTCCGGTCATACTAGACTCGTCCACCTGAAGTGAATGCCCATCCAAGAAGAGACCATCAGCGGGAATCTGATCTCCGATCTTTAAGAAGACAACATCACCTACAACAATATCAAAGATGGAGATATGTTGCCGCCTGCTGTCCCTTAGGACTTCCAATTTGATATTATCGCTTATCTTGGAGAGCTTATCAAATTGTCTCTCCTGCCTAAAGTTGCTGAGAGCAGAAACAACTATGACCAAGAAGACTGCTACAAAGATGCTTCCGCCCTCATACCAGCCTTCTCTGATGCCGTGTTCTTTGATGCCGAACCCAAGTGAGAGAGTGGCACAGACCAACAAAATCAATATGGTTGTGTCTTTGAAAGCCTCGAACACAAAGAAGAGAAGCCCTTTGGGCGGTGGCTTGTGGTAGGTGTTAGAGCCAAAGAGGTCACGGCGCCTACCTACTTCTTGCTCATTCCCATGGATTCCTTTGGTGGCGTCTGTCCTAAGGGAAGCGGCCACAGCGTCAACGCCACCCAACGCTAGGATGCCCGGTAAGTCCTTACCCTTCATGATCTCCACAAGTCGTTCCTGGTCGATTTCAGGAACGTAAGAGAGAGGCATAGAATTGATCTTTGCTCCATCAGAGGACTCGAGGGCTGCGAAGGAGGGAGAGGCTTTGGGATCAATCCTTTCGGGAACGATCTCCTTGACGAGGGAGAGCATAGCCCTCACAGAGTAGATGGCAGCGTAGGCAAAACGCCAACGCCTCTGGGCCTTGTTGAGACTGGTGGTGGTAAGGTTGAGCAACAGAGAACTGTAATCGTATTCCTTGATGTCTGTCATGTTTTGTGTGTGAGAGAGTTTTCAGGCTTTGGAATTAAAAGAGTCGCGCGCTCTCTCGCCTATATGTGGTGTACTGGTGTGACTTGTACGACACTCAAGAGTTGCAAGAAATGCTTTTTTTTTTTCTCTAAAATCCTGAGCTTCGTGCCACTATTTAAATCCTTCATTGGCTTGACTTGGCCTGTCCTGTACGCCATGCCATCTCTTTGCGCTTTTTTTTTTCAGTCTTAGTCTAATTCCTCAGGGCGGTGGAAGCTCCACTTAAACTTAAGTCAAGTTTGTTGCAAACACGAAGGCATGTCGATCAAAGTACATGGGCAGCACATCGTTTTGTACTTGGCGTGTGTTTGACTTTGGTTACGGTTTCGAACCACTGTGCGAAAGATAAAAGAAGAGTAATCGAGATTTGGTGATTTTTATTACAGTAGAGTCGTATGGTGTGATGTAATTAATAAATCTAGTGCGGTGTGAACAAAGCCGTCATTGTAGAATGAAAAGGAATGACGTGCGTGTACCAACTTGATGAATGCTTAGTCCGTGAGGTCAAATATAAACAAGTGATACCATTTTAGAGAAAAATAAAAGGAGGATTAAACGTACATTTTGAAGAATGGATCAAAACCAAGTTTGTCACTCCTCCCTTCTTTTCCAATTTATAAACTTTAGAAAAACAAAAAAGAAGAAGAAAATAGAGCAGCGTGTGAAAAGAGAGAAAGAAGCCATCATAAAGCGAAACTTCGTAGCAATTTCCAGTTTCGTTGTCAAGAAATGGGAGCCAATCTTTTTCATCACAAAATGAAACAGTTGACTTTAGAATGCAACAACACATTAAGTTGACTAGCTCCACTCCATCTAGACGTGGCCACCAGCAGTACACTTTTTGCCTGCTAAAACTGAGAGAAACAAATCTCCTCAGATTCCGTTTTAATGGCTTGCTCGAGACATAGATTGAAGATCATGAATGATGTTATGAACCAAAACAACACTTTGAGTCTGGAAGATGCCGAGCGATCCTCCATCTGGGCCCATTGGGCTCATTGGAACATTGTTTTTTTTTTTTTTTTTTTTTTTTTCCAAAAAAACCTTTTTTTTAAAAATAAAAGTTNTGTTTCGAGGGCCACAAAGAGGGACCCCACTCCCCTTTTACAAAGCATATGAAACTTTATTTAAACCTATTTAACCTATGCAGCTGACTGGAGTCGCGCTTACAAGCCGAACATGCAGCAATACTCCGCGCATGGAGGCAGGGTCGAACCCTGGTGCCTTGAGATACGACCTGGGTGGTACAACCACTAGACTAAAGGACCTCGGCAAAATATGTGTTTCGAATAAAGCAAAAAAAAATATTGTTTCAAAGAAAGAAAGAAAATTTTCTGACAAAGTAAAAGTTGAAACCTTATTATTCGATTGTTGATGGAGTGTCTCCATATTCGGCAATGACTTGAACTCAAGAGTCAAAGTTAAAGTTGAGATAGGGGACGAAGTTTTAGTAAATAAGTTATCTTAAACTTGGCATGCTTCTAACCCTACAGAAAATGCGGTTGAAATAAAATCCAAATATCCAAATGATGTAACCGATCTCCCTATGCAGCATAAGTTGGTATAATAATGAATGGAAGTTTTTGGAACGAAAAAGTAAATTCTATCAAAATTCATCGAAAGAGGACTACGTCTTGTCCGGTAAGCATGCAATCTGGTCTATCTTATCTAAACAAAAAGGGTAATCGATGCTCATAAATGAAAAGCAACGGAGAAAGCAAAAAGGAGTCTGATACACACGTTCTCTCCTTTGGATTTATATAGTTAATACGATGGAACCCAAAATCACCGCACATTTTGCCTGGCCTTGATCATCCGCTTAAGCGTTGCCAGCCAGAAGTTGCATTCGTCCCATTCGCTGGTCGTCAGAAGTACCTGATTTGTGTCAAAAGTACTTCATTGTTCTTCTCTTGAAACATCAAATACGAAAGAGACCACATCAAGTCACTAATTTACCTGTATTTGAAGGGCTGTGCTGAACTCATGGTTGTCCAGAGCCTGACAGAGCTGTGCGAGTTTGTCGGCAGCATTCTTGGAAATGTCTCCGCTATTAAGTTTCACAAACAGAGCACCTAATTTTCTTGAGTTGTCTTCTATCTCGCGCTTCTTGGCTGGATTAGCCCGAGAACCTCCCAATGCTTCCGATGTCTCATTGAAAAGCCTCGTTAACGTCGCTATCACAGGTTTCTGGTGGGCTGGATCAGTTTCAAAACAGGGTGACCATTTGACTTTAGTCAAATATTTAGAATCAGTATCACCTCTGTACAAATACCTGGAACGTTGGAAGTATCTGCACTCTGAATAGTTGGTGGTGGAGCTGCAGGAGCAGGGTCTGTCTGCACATGTGCCTGCTGTGTTGGAGGACTTGCTGGTTGCACAGAACCTATAGCAGATCTTGGAGCAACTCCCGGGGTTGCCATGGGCGTGAATCCTATGGGTCCAGCTCCTGGAGCAACGACTTGGGGCATCTTAGGGTTAGGATATTGCCCAACTTGTGAGGGGCCAGGAGACACATATGGACCACCAGCACCAGGAGGAACCGCGTATGCATTGTTAGATGGTCCCTGATGACATAGATGTTAGCTTAGATAAACTAAAAGTATGGGCAACATGCCAACATCAAAAACAATGGAGTTAAAAGTTCACATACAGTGAATGAATGAGAAACAATGGTTGGCTGCTGATACTGGTCTGCGTTCTTCAGAGCAGGGGGAGTTGAAGGAACAAATGTAGTTCTCATGGACGGGTGAGCGTTGCCTGCAGAAGCTGGAGGAAAAGATGACTGCATGTACACACCATAGTCAACGAGTTGGCCCAAGAAACCTATACATACAAACAAAACGCTTCTCCGCCATAAACTTTTTCTCACGACCTCTAGGATATAAATTCTACAGAAGTGAACTGAAGCAAACCCCACATATCCCTTTTTCCAGACATTGCCTTAGTGGCTGAAAAAAATTTGGTTTGGAGGATTTTTTTTTTCTTTGGTTCAAATAACCAAATACCTGTAATCATATTATGACTGAGAAATTTACACAAAAGAGACAAGGCATTAGAGCACCACACACAGAATCCAAATCTCGTCCTATCTAAAACCTTGACCTATACAAAAAAAACAAAAGATTCGGAGAATTTCCTGATCTGGACATCTGAGAACTGCTAGATAAGGATGACCATTAATGCATGATTGTTCAAGGAAGAATGAGAAAAAGGAAACTCAAAAAAAAAACTAAAACTTAAGAAACCTGCGGAGATGGCTGAACTTGGTGAGGCATAAACAAGGTGGTTGGTTGCTGCATGGGTGGATGTGAAGGTGGAGGGACATATCCTCCAACATAAGAATCAGTGTATGGTTGTTGATACTGATTATCATATTGGTTACCAAGACCGTTTTGTTGCGTCGGAGTTGGCTCCTGAGCCAGAGACAAATAAACGCTAAGTAGGCTATCCATAAAACCTAAATGGATACCAGAGAGCTCAAAGTTCCAATTTAGAAATAGCTGTAGAACTCCAAAAAAAACCTGATTATATTGCATGGTGCTTTGAGGCTGAGGGTTGCTGGACGCTGCAGTGTTGGTCTCTGCCAATGCAATATAAAAAAATGATAAGCTAATTTCCTCACTGGAACTCTCTTAAAAATCAACCAAAACACAACTGCATATGCACCAGGTTCTGCAGAAAGAGAAATACGATCACGTAATATAGAAAGTTCAGGTGACAAGCCACCAGAATCCAGAACTTTCAAGTACTTCATCGCCGTTGTAAGTAGCCCTTGGCTGGCCAATATCTCAGCGTAACTCTCAAAGAGTTTACACAGAGATGTGCTGAACCTTTTGTTGCCAGTTGCCAGAGCAAGGACAAGAGTTTTCTCCATAAGATCCTGTTAAAGAAAAGGGCAGAAGAAAATGAGCAGAGAAGCACAACTCAATTTGTGCACCAAACATAGAAAATGATACACACTTGAAGAAGCTCAGCATATGATCTTCCATCACGCTCATTCGCAAGGCTCCTCGACCATATTTCTACTGTTCTGTCAACATTGCCTGCACAAATGTAGCACAGAACTGCAGCCAGAGTGTTACCAGCAGCCATCAACTTTGATGCAAGGACATCACACAGGCTGGTCCATTGTTCTCCTTGAGCAAACTGTTCACCAAATATAAGAGCACCATTAGTCTGAAGGCAGTTGTATTGAGACCAGAATAACATAACAGTTGCATGCATCATGTCAGACTGACGAGTTGTTCATCTTGGTTCATTGTCAGTGGAATGTATTATCACATTACATTGTTAGAAGAGCCGAAGTGATACACAAAACAGTTAGGTCGAGTAAGATATGATAAGGCAGATCTTATTTCTTTTACCTATACGGGAGTGTTTATATGCAAAATCAATTTATAATTTTCCTATCTACTTTAAGTACTTTTTCCTCAGTTTGAGACCCTTACAGTACAGAGGAGAGCAAGAGTTTCTTTCCAGAACTTATGCGACCTCGTATAGATAAGGTTCGTAAGATCGTTGTTAACCATCGCAGAAACAACCTGAAACAGATTTACAGAAATTTAGTATTTTGCGACCACAAACATGGATGTAGACGGCACTTACCTACATACCAAGTTGAAAAGGAATACACTTATACCTTCATGTAAGGTGCACTGCTTGTCTTCAAATATATCTCACGAGTACTGTCCCACAATGCTGTACCACCAACATGAGCAATAACTAAAGCATCAGCCATCTTATTTGCAGATATACACTGATCCACCGCTTTTTTGTAATCTCCAACAACCAATGCACGCTGGATGACATCATCAAATTCTGGGTCAGAACTTTCTTCCTCTTCTTCTGGTATCTCTTGACATTCTTCTAATTCGGCAACAAAATCTGCGTCAGGAGGCATGAAATCTTTGGCAGATGTAGATACAGGTGTATCTGGTTTAGCAGGAAAGTTGTTAAAGAAGTCTTCTCCATTGTCCATAGCAAATCCACCAGCCTCATTACTGTCCTCAGGCTTTGATGCATGCACCACAGTATCCTCTAATCCAGTACCATTCAGATCTGAAGAGAGCTCATTCACGGCCTGACTCTTTTCTTCAGATGGTAAACTAAAGCCAAGATGGCTGATCAACTTTGTCCTTGTAGTTCCTTCCTCTTCGAACATGATTTTCAGCAAGCCCCACGTCTCCTTCTCTTCTTCGGATCTGTGAAAACAGTGAATAGAAACGGAGCAAAATTGAGTCGTCTGATGAGTTTTATAAGAGTGCATATGAACATTCTCAATCACAATGATGGCATACTCAGTCTCTTCAGATTTCTTCTCACACAAACCCCTTAGAGAAGTCTTATCTCCATTTTCTATTGCAGCTTCAAATTCAGAAGTACGAGTCACCAAACTCTGTTCTGTTACCAGGCTGTGCAAAAAAACCTGAACATGACATTTTGTCAAATAAGAATTGAAAAAGAATGGGGTAAACAGTGACAGTGTCATCCCTAAATACCTACCTCAGATGGCATGCTCAAAGCACCCTTTGGAGGGGGTTTTGACTGAAACGATACAAGCTTTCCCCCAAATCCAAAAGATGCACCAACCGGCCGCTTATACCACTTTGGTGCTCTTAAAGGAGCTACAAAAAGAAGATTATAAAAAGTGATGTGGATTTTGATGCTAGTCCATCCTCCAACTTAGGAATGATAAAAGTAATCTACGGTACGAAAATTGGTATAATGGGTAAATGACATTACCGGCACCAAAATTATTCTCTTCAGTACCATAGCGACTGCAACCCTGCACCAAAGTTGCAAACATTTTTAAATTTATTCTTGGTTGGGAAAAGGGAGATCTACACTCCAACAGGTCTGGCTAATAAGGTGTTTCTCAAACGGAAAGTGCATTAAGTATTAAACCCTAAAACATTTGCTCTTCAGTAGAGCAACCAACTGGGAACCAAAATCTAAACTATTAATGAGAAGGAAAACAGTTGATAAGTTCATTATTTATCATGCCACATACATTCTTAATCCTCATCTTGGACAAACAATTCACAAATAATGGAGGATAAACTAGCAAGACAAAAACAATTCATTAATAATGAAAGTCATAGATTCAGCAATTAATCTAGCAAGATACCTCGATGTTGTAGATGCCGATTTTCCCATCAAATGAAGATGCTGATATAACTCCCGGTATCTTTGGGTACCAATGAACATCAAAATTCCAATTGTTACCAGCAGGTAACTCAGCCACAATCTGATATGGTTGGAGTAAAAATGGAGATTAGCTAACCAGTTAACTATCGAAAATATGTATCTTTAATCAATTCCTTCTCCCTACCTCTGCTGTATTTGTGTCCCAGCAGATAGTTCGGTTGTCCTTAGCACAGGTAAGAAGATACGAGCTGTCACTTGGACACCACTCCATTGCAATCACACCTGCAGATGTGAAGTATGACCACTACATTTTACCAAGATGTTAAAACTAGAAAGAATGAAAACGACATGAATATTATATCATGGGAACACAAGTTTACTAGGTTAAAGTCTAAGATGGCTGATCTACAAGGCTTTGCACAAATCAACTGTTGAAAATGATACCAAGATAACAAGAAACACTGAAAAAATATTTTGATAGCAATGATTAAAGAAAATACCTTTTTGGTGTCCAGCAAACTCACGAATAGGTGACATTGTGTTCCTCATGTCCCAGAGCTGATTGTGAATACCTTAGATCACTAAGAAACCAAATTTGAACTACATGACCCAAGGTATTAAATGATTCCTTACCTTTAGAGTAGGTGAACTGTCGTCATCTGATGCAACTATTATCTGGGTAGCAATGTCAGGGTTCCACTGTAAAACAGAGCACCGACGTCGAACTGAATCTGCAAAGCTGTTGATTGATATGTCCTTCAGGATAACGATAACAGGTACTGAGAGCCTCAATAATATCACTTTAAAAACTGAATGCTTACTTTATTATAGGCTTCTGCTTCCTCAAGTCCCATATTGCTGGGGAAGAAAATATAACACCAATGAGAAGAAGCAGAATTAGAGCTGACAGAAATGAACAACCAATCAACCTAATTCTCACCAGTGGTCCCATTGTAAGAGGTAGATGCTAATATCTGTGAAACTTTTCTATTCCACGATACAAAGGAGATTTCACCTTGCGTAGCAGAACCAGTACCCTGCAAAGTCCCTCATAATGTTTCAGAAGATTGACTAAATTGGGTTTATACCATGAAATTCCAACAGTAAGGTAAATGCATGCATAATAAATATATTCTTGATTTGCATGAAGTGGTGGTATACCTTCAGAGGTGGAAAATGCGTAGGCTCAGAAGGCTTTGCTAAATCCCAAATGCCAATTTCACCATCATCAGCCCCAGAAGCAAGTAGATGAGGGGAGAGGGCATTAAACTCCAGACCACGAACCTGAAATACAAGGAAATGTAGCACGCACACATCAGATGAGAGGAGTTAGAAGTAAATCAGCATTTAGGAACAAATTTTGCAGAAATACACAACTCACGGGCCCTTTGTGAACGGAAAGATGTCCAACAACTGCATTTTCACTGGACTGGGAACTGAAAAAATGTGACAAGTAGACTTGTCCAGATGAAAGTTGGATACCAAAAAGGCTCATGTGTACAAAACGGAAACTAGATAATGGTTCGTCTCGCTCGAACAATACGCTTAAATGTTGTAATGCGAATTAGAAGAGGAAGAAAACACAGTGATCACTCAAGCCGTCAACATCATATCTTTTCGGGGAGGTGGTCGCACAGAAACAAAGGAAACCAAATGGCGATGAATTGAAATGCACCAAGGCTCATAAAATTAGTAGAAACGAGGAGAAAACGGGGATAGAAAAGGTACCCGATCAAAGAAAGCGGATTCCATAGATCTATACTTCCATCGACAAGTCCGCCGGCGATAATACCAAGGGAAAATTCTTCGGATCCAGATCCATTTCTTCCCCAGGCGAGTCTATTGAATCGCTCAGAGCTGGGGCTTTCCCCAACGAGTGTAAGGTCGCGATCGTCAGACTGAAAGTCGAACTTAAAGATCTCGAGATTGGCGGAAGAACTAAAGGACAGATCCACGGCTCCGGCCATGGTTCCGGCGGCCATGTAAGGATCGTCGGGGGCCAGGGCGACGGAGGCGGATCTGCCTACCCCCTTGATGCAAGCCATGTTAGAGGAGCAGGAGGAAATCAGTGGAGTCGCCAACGGAGGGGGAGAAGAAAACAATTATGGTGTTAAAGAAAATAGAGTGATAATTGTGGGATCTGAGGAAGAAGAAGGGAGAAGAGTTTACCAAAACGGATTGGAATCAAAAACATCTGACGATTTCGAGAGAAGGGTGAATCAGTACTCTCACGTCAATAGACTAAGGTTAATCTCGGAAACTGACTAATGTTCTCAGAGCCACTGATAGGGCTAAGATATTTATCCGATCTGAATGATCCGATCCGGATCCGATCCGAAAATTCGAATACGGATTGGATTCGGATATGAGCAAATATCCGAACGAATCACGAATTAGATATCCATGGATATCAGATCGGATCGCGGATATCCATGGATATCCGAAATTATTTGTATTAAAAAAAATCAATTTTTTTTTTTTTTGGATTTTGTTTGTTATCCGATCCGAATCCGATCCGAATTCGATCCGATAAACCTTTGCAAAACCCAAAAACCCGAAAAATCCGAAAAATCCGCAAAAAAATCCAAAAAATCCGAAAAAATCCAAAAAACCAAAAAATCCGATTCGTGTCCGATCCGAATTAGATCCGAATTGATCCGAAAAATATTTTGGATATTTTCGGATCCAACTTCAATATCCGATATTCGATCCGAACCGACGAGATCTGAACCGAAACCGAACCGAAATTGGTTCGGATCGCATATGGATCTTAATCCCATATCCGAAAGATCCGAAATCCGAAATATCCAATCCGATGTCCGAAATCCCACCCCACGACAATCACCTCGTTCTTTGAGGCCTTCTTCTATTTCGACTTGGGCCAGTATACTAATAGATGTAATTCTAGATTTGAAGTTGGAGGGCCCAATAACAACAGATATAAAAAGTTAAAACAAAAAGTTACAAGAAAAGAGTTTCTATTATTTGTGAAGGGATAATACGATCGACCTTCGACCCGGAAATAACGAGAAAAATCTTTTTTCAAACTTTAAATTAGATTTAAACACAAACAAAGTATTAGTGTTAGCATAAACAATAAGACCCTGTTCGTTTGCTCAGTTTGCATTTGCAGCCAGATGGTCCATCCAGATGATCCATTCAGATGGTCCATCTGGATGATGTTCGTTTGTACATTTGGAAGATGCATATGGATGGACCATCTTAATGCACCTATGTTCGTTTGTACATTTGGAAGATGCATCTTAATGCATATTATTTTAATAAGATTTTTATGATTTAAATTATATTTACAATATTAAAAATTATCAAAATATCAATATATAAATTAAAAATTATTCAAAATATCAATTCATAAATTAAAATTTATCGAAATAAAAATATCAATTTACAAATTAAAATTATCAAAATATCAGTTTATCATTTTTTCTCGGAAAACCACGTTGTTCTCGAAAAATCATATTTTTCTCGGAAAATCACGTTTTTTCTCGAGAAATCACGTTTTTACTCAGGAAATCACTATTTTCTAGGAAATCACGTTTTCCCCCGAAAATCACATTTTATCCCGAAAAACCACGTTGTATCCCAAAAAATCACATTTTTCCCCTGGAAATCACTTTTTCCCCGGAAAATCACNATTTTCCCCGAAAAATCACATTTTTCCAGGAAAAGCATAATTTTTCGNTTTCCCGGAAAATCACGTTTTCCAAGAAAATCACATTTTTAAAGGAAAATCACGTTTTTTCTCTGAAAAAGCATGTGTCCCGGAAAATCACTTTCTCCCGAAAAATCATGTTTTTCCCGAAAAATCACATTTTTCCAGGAAAAGCATGATTTTTCGGGACGAAACGTGATGTTTTGGGAGAAAACGTGATTTTCCGGGATAAAACGTGATTTTCCGAAGAAAAGCATTATTTTCCGACGAAAAACGTGATTTTTCGGGATAAAACGTGATTTTCCGAGAAAAACCGTGATTTTCCGGGAAAAACGTTATTTTCCGGAAACAAACGTGATTTCCAGGAATAACGTGATTTTCCGAGAACAAACTTGATTTTTCGGGATAAAACGTGATTTTTCGGGATAAAACGTGAATTTCTGGGACAAAACGTGATTTTTGGGGATAAAACGTGATTTTTTTGTGATAAAACGTGATTTTCCGGGATAAAACGTGATTTTCCGGGATAAAACGTGAATTTCTGGGGAAAAACGTGATTTTCGGGTTAAAACGTGATTTTTTGGGATAAAACATGATTTTTCGGGTTAAAACGTGATTTTCCGGCATAAAACGTGAATTTATGTGAGAAAACTTGGATAAAACGTGATTTTTCGGGATAAAACGTGATTTTCTCGGATAAAACGTGAATTTCTGGGACAGAACGTGATTTTTGGGGTTAAAACGTGATTTTTTGGGATAAAACGTGATTTTTCGGGTTAAAACGTAATTTTTCGGTTAAAACGTAATTTTTCGGGTTAAAACGCGATTTTTCAGGATAAAACGTGATTTTTCAGGATAAAACGTGATTTCCTCGGATAAAACTTGATTTTCGGAATAAAAGTGTTTTTTCGAAAAAAATATATATTTTTGAGATGTATCTAGATGCATCCAAATGCATCTTCAAAACTCATCTAGATGCATCTCTAATTTTTGCCTAAATTTGAAACTCATCCAGATGGACCATCTGGATGAGCCATTTAATGACTCTAAACGAACATCGGTTTGCAGATGCAGCCAGATGGAGCAGCCACATGAACAAACGAACAGCACCTTAGCTGATCGAATTCGTACAAATTGACTGAGCTCCAACCTAGCTCCTTCGAGTGCGCTTAGCTTGTTTTCTCGGATTTTCCCACATTTCTCGATCAAGTCTTAATCCGTTCTCGGACTCAACCATTGTTCATAATAGTTTGGGAAAAGATATTCACCTTAACCTTGAAACAAAGTGAATACAAGGTGTTTATAAAGGCTCAATCAACAAGATGAGCTTAACGGAAAAACAGAGAACACTTGCCGTTAACGGCTAACTAACACACTTAACGGTCACACACTTGATGACGTGTGACACACATGTTGATACGCCCCCTCAAGTCGGAGTGAAGATCGTCGAAACACCGAGCTTGGAAACTAGATTTCGAAACTGAGCTGGATACAAAGGCTTTGTCAAGATGTCTGCAATTTGACAGTCAGTTCGAACATGAAGCAGTTTGAGTGTACCCTCTTCCACCTTCTCGCGAACATTGTGGCAGTCAGACTCAATATGTTTGGTCCTTTCATGGAACACAGGATTGTTGCCAATGTGAATCGCAGACATGTTGTCGCAATAGAGCACGGTGGGAGCAAGAACATCAACAAGAAGATCTTTGAGCAAACTGCGTAGCCATACGATTTCTTTAACTGCAAAAGACATGCTCCTATATTCTGCTTCTGCAGAAGAATGAGAAACCATCCTCTGTTTCTTCGGTTTCCAAGAGATTAAGGAATCACCAAGGAACATGCAATAGCCAGATACAGAACGACGAGTATCTAGACAGCTTCCCCAATCCGCATCAGCAAAAGCTGTGAGGTTAAGAGATGAGTTAGCTGAATAAAAGAGGCCTTGTCCAATCGTCCCCTTAATGTACTGCAATAGCTTAGTAACAGCTTTCATGTGAGGAATACGAGGAGTGGCAGTGTATTGAGCTAGTTTCTGGACAGCAAAAGAGATATCTGGTCTCGTGATGGTCAAATAGATCAATCTCCCAATGATGCGACGATAAGATTCAGGGTCAGGAAGAACTTCACCATCATCTTTACTCAGTTTGTGATTAGGTTCCATGGGAATGGAGGAAGGTCTGCAAGCAAGGAGGCGAGCTGAATCAACCAACTCCAGGGCATATTTCCGTTGTGAGACAGAGATTCCTGAAGAGGATCGAGCAACTTCCAATCCAAGGAAATACTGCAGAGCCCCTAAGTCTCGAAGTTTGAAATGAGACTGCAGTTGGAGCTTTAGTTCAGACACTGCTTGGTCTGAGTTTGAAGCGATTATAATATCATCAACGTAAACAAGGATCACCAAGATGATGGAGTCCGTGACCTTCGTGAATAGGGTTGAGTCAGAAACAACCTTGGTGAACCCAATACTTGATAGAGTCTCTGCAAATTTGATGTACCATTGCCGAGAGGCTTGTTTGAGACCATACAAGGACTTTTGAAGCTT
>OVAU01000766.1:0-18024 GCA_900406315.1 Biscutella laevigata subsp. laevigata
TTATTTGTAGTAGATTTATTCTATTTTAATATAATAGATAAAATTTTCTAATCCTCGAATAAATATAGACTGCACAATAGAATCATATCCTATGAATAAGTGTATTATTGAAATTATGAAACAAAAATCAAATTAATTTGTCGAAAGAGAGGAACAAAATGAGATTTCCCATGCACGCAGCATCATTATCCAAAAGATAATTTGTTTATACTATTGACATGTCACGTATAATAGTTTAATAAATTATTCAACCAATATATATGAATAATCAGACAAAAAAATAAAAAAGATTAGTTGTGGAGAGACGTGCAGAGCACGATTAATTAGATTCAGTACAATGCAAGGTGGAGTAAGGTTGTAATATGTGTAATTTAATGTCGTTAAGAATATACAGAGAAGCTTTTAATCCATAAAAGAGTGAAAATGTATTTAGGAATGTGTTGGAGAAGACAAGCAAAAAAGAAGAAGAAGAAAGAAGAGGTCAAAAAGAGAAGAGATATTTTCCCTCCAAGAAGGGAAGAGACATAAAAGCTAACTTCCTCTCATTTCGCCCATTTTTTTCGCTTCACCTCTCTTCCTTCAATTCCTCAATCAATCAATCCATCAATCAATCTCACCATTTCTCTATCTCCAGATCATTTTTCAAGGTTTGTTTATCGAATCCATGTTTGAAATCAGTTGTGATGTTTCCTTCTCGATTTTGATCCGACATTCTTCTCTCTTTGTCTTGGATTTTAGTGTGGAACTATAATGGCGTAAACTCCGTTATCAAGTTATGGCTAATAAAAACGCAGATTCTTCTTCACAGCCTCCTCCGGTGCAGCCAAATCATCCTCAACAACAACAATCGTCTGCTAATGAACAACAAGACCAGGAGCAACATGTGCGTCTCTCTCTGATTTCTAGTTTTCAAATTTCATCTTCTTAATCTTCCGATTTTGCTCAATTTTTTTATTACGTTTGCTCTATGTTCCGATCTCAGGGTGATACCTGTAGTTTTCCTCCTGGGCAATCTGGAAACTTGGACCCACGTTCCCGTGGTGGCAACACGGTAATTAATACCTCTTGCTCTTCTTTTCTTTTTGTTCAGAATCCCATTTTCAGATTTGTGATTCTTTGAGCATTTTTGGTCATGGACCACATTGCGTGATGACGAGCACTCATATATCAATACGCATTTGCTCATAATCATTCCAATTGCGAGAATCAGCATAGGAGATTTGGATGGAACTGTTTTTTTTTCCTTTAACTATCATTATTACATCATTGACTTTAATCATCCTTNCATAGGAGATTTGGATGGAACTGTTTTTTTTTTCCCTTTAACTATCATTATTACATCATTGACTTTAATCATCCTTTTTCTATACACCATTTGCGTTTGCCTTCAGATTTTAAAAGACCGTTTGTTATAAGAAATTATAATGTTGTGATTCTCTTTGAATGTAATCATGTAAATGCAAACCCAAATAAACAATCCTTATTAGTATGTTTATATCTGACTCTCTCAGTGAACTTCTTTTTTTATGTCGAATGGAATTACTTTGTAGGTTTTCAAGAGTGGACCGTTATCTATATCATCAAAAGGTATGGTTTACTACTTAGGATGAGATACATTGTTTACTTTAGCCTTTTTCTTTTCTGTTACAATACTACTTCATCATATATATGAAGGGATTGTAGGATATAGTTTATTTCATTTTCCATACGAAGGTGTAGCATTTCCAGCTTCGGCTGGGGATATCCGTTTCTGACAAGCTAGTATCATGTGAAAGGCTGTGCTCACAACAATGGCGGTTGTATTTTAAATTGTCTCTCACCACTTTCCGTTTTACTTTTAAGGGCTTGGGTGGACCACATGGAAGAAAAGATGGTTTATTTTGACGCGTACTTCACTGGTTTTCTTTCGTAGTGACCCGGTAAGAAGTCATATTCTGTTGAAAACTGCAGTGAGATGTTAATTACCAGTGTGTTTTATAGAGCAGCCAAGGTCTTTTCATGTGTCTGATTGTTTCTCTGTTAATATGTGTTTCCATTCGCTTCTGACCTTCCTAGTCATTTGATTTCTAGCTTTTATAATTTAAATATGTGAGAACGCACCAGATACGTTTATAAACAAATGCCACAATTTTCTTTGGTGATATAGTTTCAAGGCATGTAACTCTTATTACAGAGGATGTGTATCTCACAGTTTTCTGTTTTATATTTTCAGAGCGCCGTTCAACAGAAGGGGGGTGAGGTCAATTTGACCCTTGGGGGAATTGATCTCAACAATTCAGGCAGGTTGGCTTATTGTTTGAATCATTAATCTTTTTTTCTCACGATGATTAGAATAGTCTTTAACTTTACTTTCTGGTTTGGTATTACTAACATCATATAACTTTGGACAACCTTTTTTAGTGTTGTTGTGAAGGCAGATAAAAAACTGTTGACTGTTCTGTTCCCTGATGGTCGTGACGGACGCGCCTTTACACTCAAGGTTTTTCCTCAAAACTTTTCTTTTCCTTTTCTGTTGGTTATCTCCGATCAATGTCATGGGCCAGGTTGCATGGTATACCCGAGGAGTCGCAACCAATGCTGATTAAGCATTATGACGAACAGAGAATCAATGGTGGATAGATTTTGACATCATGATTTGATTTTGTTTTACAGGCTGACACTTTGGAGGATCTAAACGAGTGGAAAACTGCTCTAGAACACGCACTGACAATAGCACCTAGTGCTTCGCATGTTATGGGTCAAAATGGTATTTTCAGGAATGATCATGCAGAGACCCCTGCTGATGTTGATGAAAAGAGTATGTTTGTCATTTTTTAATGGTTTAGTCTTTAAATACTCATGTATAACAAAACAAGATCTCCCTTGAGAGTCGTGAAACCTTAGAAGTTGTTCCTCTCTAGAAAACCAAGTGACGTGGGATTATTATCATAGACAACATACGTCCCATTTGTAAGAATGTGGACATTGTTTAGATAATGAGAGACGTCCAAAGATGAGTTTCTCGTTCAATTCATTTAGAAAATGATGCATTTTTCAATATTTTTACAGAAGAGGAGATACCAACGAAATCAACCGTCATTGGAAGACCAGTATTACTTGCTCTAGAAGAAGTTGATGGATCCCCATCTTTCTTGGAGAAGGCCCTTAGATTTGTCGAAGATCATGGTATTAGTTGCAGGCTTTCCGCTTGATTTGCTGCTTTCTTTAAGTCACATTGAGCAGAAAAAGACAACTTTATCTTACAGGATCCAAGATAGAAGGAATCTTGAGACAGGCTGCTGATGTTGATGATGTGGAACACCGGATACGCGAATATGAGCAAGGTTTGATTTTTTTCTGCTTAGATACACGATCCATGATTTATTTTTCGTTTCTTGATTTCCTGCTATGTGAGTAATCTTAATACGTAGTCACTTGATTCAGGGAAAAATGAGTTCTCTCCCGGAGAGGATTCTCATGTTATTGCTGATTGTCTTAAGGTACGTGCTAGTTGCTACTCGTCATTACAATGCTGAGTTAGCCTTCATTCTCAAGCTTCCTCTAACTGTAACCATAAATGCGCAGTATGTTCTCCGAGAGTTGCCTTCCTCTCCTGTGCCTGCATCTTGTTGCAACGCTCTTCTTGACGCTTGCCGTAAGTTTACCATTTTTCTTCTGTTTCTTCTTTTCATTTTTGTGCCCTCTGGTGGAGTTCCATCAAAGCAAGATACCTTCCTTTTTTCCACTAAGCAATTATCTTCCTTAGGGTTCACTGTGATCATCATATTGCTTCCTCTTAAACGACGATCACGTGTCTATTCAAAATGGCCAAAAGTCTCTTTTAGGACTACAGATACACTTTTCTTGTGTTTATTTCATTGTTTTGTACGAAATGGATTAAAAACATAGCCAGGGGATAATAATGTCTCCATCGGTTCCTATTGAATGGAGCTTTAAACAAAGCTCTTTGTTGTTTGTTTACCTCACCTCTGTTGCGATGTTGTAGTTTATTGGCATCTGAGCATGTTCACATATCTTTTTCCCAGTTTTCTTACACCTAACATTATCATCAGGTACTGACCGTGGGAATAGAGTGAATGCTATGCGAGCAGCTATTAGCGAATCATTCCCCGAACCAAATCGGCGTCTATTGCAAAGGTAGTGTCTTATCTGCTTCCACGTTTAGCTTACGAAAGTTCAGAGATGAACGTTATTTATGGAGACCAACTTCTTTCTAATTTCTTTTCCTACCAAAGATATGTGCCAAGCCACCAGCAGTTGAGCTCCATTAATTATTTGTGTTTGTCCTGTTTGCAAGAATCCTGACGATGATGCAAATTGTGGCCTCTAACAAAAATGTGAACCGCATGAACACGAATGCTGTTGCAGCTTGTATGGCACCTTTGCTTCTTCGACCTCTTCTGGCTGGAGACTGCGAAATTGAAAATGATTTTGATGTCGGCGGTGATGGTTCTATGCAACTCCTGCAAGCAGCTGCTGCAGCTAATCATGCCCAGGCTATAGTGATAACATTGTTGGAAGAATATGAAAGTATATTTGGAGTAAGACTTTTACCTTTCTCTATGGTTAAGAAACTCCTTTCTTACAATAATCATAACTGATGAAGAGGTTACCACTGTGCATAGTGATCCTCTCTCTATTGCAGTAGCATAGCAAAACCCTTCGAGGCAGTGTGAAAAGAAAAAATTCAGTTCTTATATCATGCTTTTTTCAGACACTGACTTCTAGCTGCATAAATGGTCTATGTCTGCAGGAAGGTTCATTGTCACCCGGCTTGTACTCTGACTCAGAAGAGAGTGGTAGTGGAACGGAGGAAGGAACTGATGATGAAGAGTATGATGATGATGACGATGATGGCTCACAGGGATCTGATGACTACACAGATGAGGAAGAGTACATTGAAAATGAATCTAATGGAACATACAGTGACAGTGCCTCCTCAGACGACGATGATGGGGATGATATTGTTCCTGATGACCATAAGGCACGGTCCTATAACTAAAATTCACTAATTAATTAGTTTCTTAATAAAGAAACCTTGCTGATTAATAGACATTTGTGTTTGTTCATACTGCAGATAAATAATAATTTAAGCTCTGAGTTAAATGATAAGTTAAGATCTGAGTCCAAGACCAGAGAAGGAAATAGGGAGCCCAAAGTTACTAAGAGCCATTCATCCAGTTTTAGACGATCTTCGCTACCAAGGCATGATGATGCAAAAGAGGACGAGAATGTCCTGGTTAAGGGTAAAGGTGCTGATAATACAGAGGTAAAGCCTGTTATAGAGGTGTCAAAAACTGAGGATAACAAGTCATCAACATCAGATGTGGCATCTGCGATTCAGAAACCCTCCATATTAACCAATGCACCAGGAGGAAGTAAAAAGAATTGGGGCCGTACCGGTGTAAGTTTCTTTTTCTTCTTCCTAAATTTCCAGAGGGCCCAGTTCTTGATGTGTTTTTCTCCTAGCTCTTACGTATCCGGACATTTTGGTAAGAGTTTGGTCTTTTATGTGCCCAGGGTAATAAAAAACTTTCGATGGAATCTATTGATTTTTCGGCGGAAGTGGACGAGGAAGAGTACGTATCATCAACTCTACTGACATTATATGTCTAGATCTAAACAAGTCAATACTTTGTACTTGTTTGGACTCAAGTAGCTTCTGTGTAAAGCAATGTTTACATCATCTGACAATGTTTATATTTTGCAGTCCTGACATTGAAAGACTCGAGTCAGCCAAATTGGAGCTGCAAAACAGAATTTCAGAGGAGGTCGTGATCAGTCATTTTTAGTATTTTTGCTTTTGCAAACTCGTTGGACTATACAAGCGTTGATTTTAACCAATAGCAATCTCCGATTATGATATAACAGGTTAAAAACAATGCAGTTCTACAGGCTAATTTGGAGAGACGAAAGAAAGCTTTGTACGCGCGCCGCCAAGCTTTAGAGAAAGATGTAAGTGTTGTCGTTTTGAAGTCTCTCTCTTCTGATTGAGTGTTTACAAGTTTTTGATTATAAGAATGTGCTTAACATTCCTCTAGGTGGAAAGACTACAAGAACAGTTGCAGCAAGAGAGAGACAGGAAATCATCTCTGGAAGGAGAACTAAACATGTCAAAAGGGAAACGTATTCTAGAAACAACCGATGAAAATGTTGCTATTCCTTTATATTCCCCAGCATCTTCTGTAGATTTTATATGGTTCAAAGTACATATCTAACCTTGGAAGACATGTTTACAGTTGAAGCAAGATTTGCAAGAAGTAGCTCAAGCAGAGGCTGATATTGCCAAGTTGGAAAACAAGGTTGATGATCTTGAAAACAGACTAACCCAACACGAGGTAAAAGCCTCCGGTTCCACCAAAGAATCTCGGAAAATCCCAGAACACAATGCAAAAATGTAAGGATTCCATCAACTGATTCACATTTGACCTCCTCATCGTATGCTGAAATTTCATTAAAGCTAAGCAGTAGTCTTCTTCAAACTTCTCACACAGGAAGGATAAACAAAAGGATGCGGAAACAGCCGCTACTCATGTCTCCGAAAGGTCCATGCTCAAGGTAAATTCACTGTCCATCAAACTCTGAGTTTTCTGTTTCCTACCTCTGTGTTTATGTGCATTTAACATGTTGCAGGATGGGCAAGGGGCTGGAAGAGAAAATGAGATAGAGAAGCAACAAGATTCACGTAGCAAAAGCTCGCAATCAGACATGGCCCGTGGTGGAAGCTCAAAGCTAGTCGGCATGTCTAAGAAGTCCGGTGTAAAGGGAGAGGTAAGTTTCATTCCAAATCAATCTCATCCAAATATCTTTGGAAACTAGAAAGCTAAGTGCAACAAGCAGGGAACCGCAACAACAACTTCTGCACTTTCCAAATTGACCATGCGACTCAACTTCCTGAAGGAGAGACGGAGTCAGATCGCAAACGAACTATTAAACATGGACAAAGGAAGAAGCCCGGGGGTAAGCCCGGGGAGACCCAGTCCATCATCGGGGCTACACCGGGGTTCAGAAAGTGTGCTGGAAACGGGAGAAGGATCAGGCTCGAACCAGGATCAGAACAAGAACCAGGATCAGCACCAGGATAAGAGCCAGAACCAGGACAAGATTCATAACAAGAATAAAAAGCAGAACCAGGACAAGAACCAAAACCAGAACCAGGATTCAGACAAGTCCAAACCCCAGAACCCACATGTCCTTGACAGAGGAAGATCTGAGAACGGAGGAGACAGAGGAAGATCTGAGAACGGAGGAGACAGAGACAAAGGATCTGGAGGAAGCCAACCCAACACTACTCAGAGAACCTTTTCCAGATGATCTCTTTTATTACAAGCTGCTTAGTCCTCCCCACCCCAAAGATGTACAGCCCGCCACTTAACTCCAAGCTCCATCTATATGCTTATTCTTCTCCCCAACAACAACAACAAATTACAGATTCATTCTTTTTAGCCTCTCTTTTCTTTGCTTCAGCTTTTTAAAAACCATATAAACTACACTTTTGAGTTTTCTTACTGTGCGTTTGGTAGTGACATGCACATCAGTATAGAACACAAATTGATTTGTACTTGTATTTAACAACAATGCTTGATCAAAAACAAAAAACTATATTGCATTCATCTCCTCTCCATATTTAGCTTTCTTTGTGTTTGGCTATTTAAAAATGAATAAAACAATTTCTTATTCCTCTTATAGTCGTCATCATCAAGAATAAAAGAATGATCAAAAATCTCGAAGAAGCTTCCTGACTTGCTCCAATGTAACGAAGAGAACAACAGTGAAAGGTCCTTGCCTACAAACCGTAGGAACAAAGCCTTTATAAAGAGCCATTGGTCCTTCTGCTCTAACCGTCTTCACCGCACAATCCCACGCTCCTTTGTAAGGTGCTTCCTCCACCTTCATATTCATCACTCTCGTCTTTATCACATCAACCGGATTCGACACCACCGCCGCTACAAACCCTGCCGCAAAACTCGCCACCACATGAGTCCCAAGCCCATCTTTCATCACTCCTCTCTCCACTATCCCTTCCTTGAACTGATCGTACGACGCTAACTGAGCCGCTGTTACTATCATCGCTCTGTTAATCGTCAATGCCGATCCACGCCACAAGCTCACCACACCTTCTTGCTTCACCATCCTAGTGATTGCGTCTCCTACTCCCGCGTAATTACGACGTTGAGCTAGAGGAAGTCTACCATCAGCTTGCATCCTAACCATCGCCACATCTGCTGGATTTCCAACAGCAGCTCCGATCCCACCTGCAATCAGCCCCGCGCCGATTTTCCGAGTCAAATGCAGCTTCCCAGACTCAGGATCAGACCATTTGTTCTTAAGCACCTCGTAGAGACCCATCCTGGTGGTGGAATATAGCGTCTGCCTGAGAAGTGTAGCGGAAACGCCGGAGAATAGCGCTGCAGCGCCTTCCGACTTGACGATATTGACACCGAGGGAAATCGGTCCTATTTTAGGAACCGAAGAAGCAGTCTCCAAGAAAGCAGCAGAGGAATTCTGAAACGCAAGAGCTGGACGAAGGACAGTAAAGGTGGAGGGAGTTTCACCGTGAAGCTGTAAACGAACCTTGATGAGATCAAGAGGATGAGTAGAACAACCAGCGACTACAGAAGCAATACCACCTTCAACGAAACTTTTGACTCCCATTTTCGTAAAAGGTTGAGTGAAAACTGCAGGACGAGAGACGTTAAGAGAGATGTGAGAAGAAGAAGAGAAGGAAAGAAGGTATTTATAGTGAATCAATGACGCGGTTTTGCGTTATGACGAAAGCTGTTGCATGTTGACGAATGTTCTGTCTAATCATTGAAGTCTAAAAGTGAAACTCTAAATTTTGCATTGGAAATTGAAGTCAAGTCAGTTTCGTCGGTTATTAAACTAGTCAACTTTAGAATCACGTGTAAGCCCATTTTTTACTTAATGGGCTTAATAGAAAGATTAATTGGGCTTTTTATTCACAAAATTCTATTTAATAAAAAAGAAAAATTAAACGTCGCCTGAGAGATTCGAACTCTCGCGGGGAAACCCCATGTACTTAGCAGGCACACGCCTTAACCACTCGGCCAAAGCGACTTGTTGATTCCTACATGAGTAACACTATTTTCGATAAAAATACATTTCTTAATTATTTGATTAATTACGAGTTCTAATCATTTTTTTCCCTTAAGTAAATTTAAAATTAACACTTTCGTTGAAGTATTAACTTTTTGTAACCTATAAGAGACTTTAGTATTTGTTTATTCTTTGGGTCAGAATAAATAAATATTTGTTTAAATAAAACAAAATCTGGTAATAAAAAAGCAAACGTCTTCGATGTAGAAAAGTAATATTCTGCTAATTTCTTCCTCCTTCTACCGAAGAATCTCTCCACTCTTTTTCATCTTTCTTCCTTCCAAACCCTAAGCCAAGAGTACCAGATTTTGATTTTTCAGGAATCTCAGAGAAAAGACAACCCCAACTTGGGCTCTCGAGGGTTTTTGTTTATTCGTGTGATCTTGGATTTTGGTGGGTCGTCATTTGGAAGCTTACCCACCAGGCGTCGATTTCGGGGTTTTCTGCATGCCAAATCGACGGAGAATTCCTCTCAGTCACCTCCGTTCCCGGCTAATACGTCGGTGAAATATATGGTTGGTGGTCAGATTTGGAGCTCGGGGTTATTTCCAATTTGTTTGTGCATCTGGTGGAGGATAAATGCTCCTTGTGTGGGATCTAGGGATTTCTAGTCTAGTCCTTGTGATCTCTTTTGTTTTACCTCTTTTCGCCTTCTTTGTTCGGCGCAAATGGAGGCTCGCGGCTCTCCGAAGGGAGGAGATTAGTAGACTTCTTATTCATGCGTCTGAGGAGGCTGCTAGGGCTGAGCTTGAGGCCTCTGTTGAGTTCTCTTCTGTTTCTCTCTCTAATAGCTTCCAGTGTCCCGTGTGCTATTGTGCTGCCACCACTCGATGCTCTCGATGCAAATCCGTTCGGTATTGGTATGCAAATATCTTCTCACTTATAACTTTTACGAAGTCAAGATTAAGTTGTACGATCCTAAATCTATAATTGTACTGCAATCCATGGTGGGACGTGGTGAATTGGAAGGGAATAAGAAGATATGGTTTTGTAACTTTAGCAATACTCAAACTGCATCTGATATCTTAGAATATTACTGGACCAGAGGTTTAAGAAAAGTGACTTATGTGTCAATGAAGTTAATGCGTAATCATAATTGATTCCTGGCTGATCTGTAGGTGACAATGTGCTATTTGGGGACTCATGTCAATTATATAGCTTAAGCCTTGCACTATAATTTGTCAAATTCTCAAGTTTTCTATGTGTTATGTTTGTTACATTGGAACTTATTTCGTTTTTTTTATTCTGTCCAGTTCCGGGAAATGTCAAATCATCCATTGGCGGCAAGGTCACAGAGACGAATGTCGTCCTGCTTCCGTCATATATAATACTGACGATGAGAAAAGTGACACCGATTTGAAATTCAGGGAACAAAGTGAAGGGGGTACTCTTGATGAAACTTTATTGCTGCATCCAGAACCAGTTACTGTACCAACCAGGGAAGCAGTATTCTCTAATCCTGCTAGGTCTCCCGAAGATGGGAATGGAGATAGTGCAGACAACAAAGATGACCTTATAGATAAGGAAGAAGCTGTTTCTGTTGCTGAAACATCTGGATCCTCGTTTTCTGGCTTCTCCTCTTCCCCTCGTAATGACTCTAGTGATGAAATTTCTCTTTGTGAGAGTTTCAGTTCATCTGATTCCGAGAGATCAGAATCCCCACTTGATGCTCATGTTTCTATAGAGTCAGATCAGACCTGTTTCAACACCATTGATGATGCTCCATCCAAACCGTTGTCTCCTAAATTTCTGCATTTGGTTGAGTCTGTAGATAACCTCGCTAATTTGCCTAAACTAAGTCTGCAAAAACCTGGGGGTGAGGCAGGGCATGACCAGAGGCAGTTAAGTAGCTTACGCCCATTAGTTAGCGATACTCATCCAAGATCCGCTGATCCGTCTCCTCTGAAGTCATCTGATTTTTGGGGTACGACTCTTGGATCAGCAGAACTTTTAAGCGAGAATTGTGATAGTTCTAGATCTGGTGTACTTGGAAACTCCTCTCTGCATTTCTCCTTCGACTCCTCTAGAGACACCCCAACAACTAAAGTTTCTGAGCATAGGAGTAGCATTTCGAAAGAAGCCAATAGGGCTACATTGGGGACTGTTAATTCTTCTGATGAAGAAAATTTACCAGAAACTAATGCGAAAAGATCCGATGAAGCTGAAATTTCATTACCATCTACCTCTTCTATTGATACGCCAGGTCCTTTGCACGCTACTGGTTCCCCAGCGACCCTTCAGAAGTCAAAGAACATGAATGGTTTAAGTGGCTCTATGTTGGCTCCTTTGAAGGTTGGGGAAGTCCAAATTTTGGCATCCAAGGCTCAACATACTAGCGAGCGTTCTGATCTTATGAAACATTCTCCTCTAGGTGCAAAATCTGGAAGAGTTCTTGATCATCATAAACAGAATGGTGTTTCCGTTCACAGTATAGATTCTGTACTTGAAAAAAGTGGTTTAAAGGCATCAGTACTGAAAGTTGTAGACCAGTGGACTAGACCGAAGTCATCAGCTGAGAATGAACTGGCGGGAAGACATGGTCGTAAGGTAATCACTGAGTTCTAGGATACTATCAACCTACAACACTTACTACCTACATCAACATATGAGAACAGCTATTTATTCTTATCATTTGTTGGTGACATGCAGGGGCTCTTTCCATTTGAATTCTTTGTTAAGCTGTATTCAAATAAAATCGATTTCAAGCCTTCTGGGCTCAGCAATGGTGGCAACAGGTAGTCCCAGCGTTCGCTTTTCATAGTCTTTTAATCCTGTGAATTAAGCTTTCTGAAAAAGTGCAAGTAAGCTATAATGTGTAGCTCACGATCGTTGATACAACAAAATACTCTGCTTCTTGCAGCTGCTTTGCTAACGTTGTCTTCCAATGCCTGATGTTCACTCCTCCTCTGACCACATACTTCCTCCAGCAAGTCCATTCTAGAGCATGTGCGTCTCTAGACCTAAGTTTTTTTTTTTTTTTTTTGTGATATATGCTGCTTATTTTGGAATTTTATGTTTATTATCATTGGTATATCAAGCTCTTAATTGGTCGTTTAACTATTAGGTCCAAATAAAGAACAGTGCTTCACCTGTGGGTTCGAAAACCTGGTCATAAAAGCAAAAGAAGGGAAGTCTCCACTGTCCCCTAGTCGATTGCTCTCACAGCTGCAGAATGTTGGAATCTTTCTTGGGAACGGCAAGCAAGAAGATGCACATGAATTTCTTAGGTGAACTAACATTTCTAAAATAAAACGAACTGTGATACATATATGTATATTACACTTGGAAGATTCTTGGTCTGATTTCATTTTCCTTTCCATTCTTTCTTGGAATTTGCAGGTTTGTTGTCGATACAATGCAATCTGTGTGCATTAAGGCATCTGAGTATGGGTTGCCGAAGACTAGCAAAATAGAAGATACAACTCTTATTGGTTTGACTTTTGGGGGATACCTCCGATCAAAGGTATTATTTCCTAGTAGTCATTATACAATTTCCTGGAATGGATTATGGTCGTTTACTTTCATTTGAAACAATTATGATGTCTACCAGATTAAATGCATGAAATGTCAAGGAAAATCTGAGCAGCGTGAGAAAATTATGGATCTAACGGTTGAGATTGATGGGGATATTAGCACATTGGAAGACGCTCTGCGTCGATTCACAAGGACTGAGATATTGGATGGAGAAAACAAATACAGATGTGGCAGGTTGTTCAGCATTTCTTTTCTATTTGTTGAACTTTGTTTAGTCCTTTGATATTTCTAATTTTCTTTTCCTAGTTTTTGGGTTGACTAAATTCGATGTGAGCTATATGTATGGTTCTGACGAGGGTGGGATACCGATTGATTTTACCCTATCATGTATTTCTAATGACCATACCTAGTTCCCCCTAGATTTTTGGTGTACAATCATGGTCTTTGATTTGCTTAGTTATAACCAATTACTTGTAACCTTACAACATTCAATTCTGACAGTGAATAGTTGACGAGCGCTGACATTTCTTCTTTGTGTAAGCAGGTGTAAATCTTATGAGAGAGCCAAAAAGAAACTGAAAATCATAGAGCCTCCGAATGTCCTTACAATTGCACTAAAACGATTCCAGGTAACTGCACTGGAGACCCGGTTTGTTCATCTCGAGTTCCATCCGTGTTTTCTTGTTTACTCACAACTTCACGATAATTAATTCTTGCAGTCAGGGAAATTCGGGAAGCTCAATAAGTTGATTAGGTTTCCAGAAACTCTAGATTTGACTCCATATGTCAGCGGTGGAAGTGAAAAATCACATGACTACAAACTCTATGGAGTTATCGTTCACTTGGATGTAATGAATGCGGCATTTTCTGGTCACTATGTCTGCTATATCAGAAACAGTCAAAACAAGTGGTACAAGGCTGATGATAGCTCGGTAAGTTGCTTGTGTATTATCAATGCAAAAGCTGACTGTGAATTAGCTTCTAAGTAAGCTCTATGTGTCGTTACCCTTATTCGTGAATTTGTTATTTGTTGAACTTTAGACGTCACTAGAAGTTCCGTATGTACTTCTCTGACATCATATTAGGTTTACAATGTTTTGATTCTTCCTTCTCAGTGATAAATTTCTCAATTCTAAATAAATAAGTTACATTTTAATTTCCCCCTGCCTTTTGAGTGATGAAATTCTATAGATATGCTTATTATTATTATAGCTGGTTCCATTTGGTTTTCTAGAACACTTGTTCTATCTTTATTGTAGTCTGATAGGTCTTAAGCTTGGTTTTGTGAGAGAAACAGCATTGCTTCTACTCATTTTCTAGTCTCTTCTCGTCATCATATTTGGATCATATATTTCAATGTCTAATTCTTCTGCTGTGCGTCGATTATTTTCAGGTAGTAACTTGTGATGTTGAAAAGGTCTTGACAAAGGGAGCGTATATGTTGTTCTATGCAAGGTAAATAATACTCTAATGCATCTCTCACACTCCTTTGAGATTTTGGATTATTCTCGTTCTAGTTACTTACGTATCCATGGAATGAAATGATTNGGGTCTTGACAAAAGGAGCGTATATGTTGTTCTATGCAAGGTAAATAATACTCTAATGCATCTCTCACACTCCTTTGAGATTTTGGATTGTTCTCGTTCTAGTTACTTACGTATCCATGGAATGAAATGATTACAGGTCCTCTCCTATACCTCCAAGAGTAGTAGTATGTACCAAGATTGAAGCATCCAAGAAGAAGAGCAGCGTGCCTGTACCTAAGGCGGCTGAGAAAAGTGCTACATTCGTTTCACGCTCTGTGTCTACTCCAAATCCAGTGTCGTCTTCCAATGCTGCCAGTGGTGGTCGATCGGGCAATATACAATCATTTTATTCCAGTTTCCAGAGGCTGCAGAGAATTCTAGAAGATGACTCGTCGAGTGACAGTTCCTCTCTCTTTGACAGCAACTCGGATGAATGCTCATGTAGCACAGACAGTACAAGCATGGACGACTTTGCTGATTTCATTTTTGGAGATCATCAGGGACGGGCCCATGGACAGTCCGAGGTTCCCTCTCCAACATCATCGTCTTCCTCGCCTTCTCCTCCCTTCACAAGGCATTCGCCGCTAGGTGACTCAACTCGTTCTTCTCCAAAAACTTATGGGACCTCAAGACATGACTTTCCCTCAGGAGAAAGGTAAGAGAAACGATGGTATTTTTTGTCCACTGGCCAAATTCAAAGTAGTAGAAGAAAGTAGATGACACGTAGAAATGGTTTTATTAACAAACCCTAGGCTTGGTGAATGGCTAATGAGAAAATGGGGGTATATAGTAGTAGTGTACAGTGAGTGGGGAAGAGAGATTTTACCCATGAAAATGTATCACGTAATGGAACGTAATTTACTTTTGTTGTTTATAAGTGTTTTGACTTCTATTATAATCATCAATAAAGCTAATCTATCGTTCACACACAAGTGTTGGTGTATTTAATCAAGTTAAGTAGTGTCTTTTGCATATTTCTCCTCAATTTGCATCACTTAGAATCAGACCTTAGAAATAGATCATAAATTGGACTCAAAAAACAAGAAAATATATTTTAAGAAAATCCGAAGAGAAGGAAAATACAAGAATTCAACATGTAGTGTGCATCATCCTCTTAGAACTTAGAAGAACAAGTATGATCCGAAGAGAAGGAAATACTCGTGTACAAGTTACAAGCATTATCGCAAAGCNTAAGAAAATCCGAATAGAAGGAAAATACAAGAATTCAACATGTAGTGTGCATCATCCTCTTAGAACTTAGAAGAACAAGTATGATCCGAAGAGAAGGAAATACTCGTGTACAAGTTACAAGCATTATCGCAAAGCAGGTCATATCCGAGCCACATATGAATTGGCCTGTGTCACATATCTCACCCAACGATATGGATTGTACGTGCTTGATTTCTTTGCTATCTGCAAGTACTTGACCTGCATCACACAAATAATTACAGATGATTGAAGAGGAAGGTTACTGGTAATGCATGAANAGTGCTTGATTTCTTTGCTATCTGCAAGTACTTGACCTGCATCACACAAATCATTACAGATGATTGAAGAGGAAGGTTACTGGTAATGCATGAAGGGCACCGTCTCCCATTTTACTTTACCTGAAGCTTAGAAACATTGTACATCGGTATCGTGAACGTCATGCTCACAGGTCCTGCTTCCTTTGTGATGTTACCTAAAACGAAAATGAGGATTATCAGTACTGCTTTATCCCTTTATTTCTCTCTAACAGAACATATAAGAAAGAGGTTTTGTCTTAGTGTCACCATGAAATTCCTGTGAAAATGTCAGCTTTGCACGCAGTGTATGTTCAGCCCCGCCAACAATCTGGAACACCACAGTTAGCTCTAATCGAAGCACAATACTTGTAGTTCAATATAACTAAACCCAAACCACGAGAGAGATTCAGCACTTGCCTTTTTTAAATTCCATTCAAGCATTTTGCTGGATTCCTTGAAATCTGTCTTCTGTCCCGCTGCACCAGGCTCTAGCTCAAAACTAGCCCTGTCCAAATAAACATAATCCGTTGAATCTATCTCTTACATGATTCATAATTTGGTATTATCACCATGGCTGGAGTTTATGAAACTTCAATTTTGTCTCGTCCTCTTGTATCTCGGTAATGCACTTTTACGTACCTGGAAGTATAATTAGGCAACGGCATCTGAACAGTAATCGTGTTTGCAATTATGTCTGAAGGGAATTCAGCTCGTATTTTAATAATCACTTCAGCCTAGATCCAGTAAGCAGAAATATACGAATTAAGCATTGGGATAAAAAAAAAAGTATACAGGAATTCAGAAATATTATTCAGGGACGTGTACCTTAAGGCGTCCAGCCTCTTCAATCAAGGTATTAACATGAAAAGGTGGCTTGAACTCCTGAGTCATACGATAATTCATTACTGGAAATTCACCATCTGGTGGAACCTGAAATCAGAAAGGAAGTTCAAGAGCTAAACAACATGTTATAACAAGTTGTTTTGTGAGGTAGATTTATTTAAGCTCACCAGGGACAAAGTTCTATCAGAATCAAAGCTATCAAGACGAACAGACTCATGAAAGTTGCAATCATCAAGTATCACCCCTGAACCTGAAGAACTTCTATAATCTGCAACAAAAAAATGAAGCGACAATTCAGTTGTGATGTTACCAAAGGATCAAATCCACTTTGTGTACGTAGTTATATAATGATGTGCCTTAAAGAGGCAGAAGAACCGCTAGCTATAGAATAACGAATCTGTTATGATTTGTGAAGGAATCTTATAAGTGGAATCATGCAGCTTAGTTCACAGTTTAAGCACCCTCAATGTCCAAATGTCCATGAACCAAGATTTCAAAGAGTGGAACAAGATAGAAAATGGCGTAGATTCCTTCCTAAGATCGTACTGTTGATTTAAAGGGGTAAAACAAGCAATACCATATACTGATCTCCCTCCTCTTCCTATGTTTAGGTCTTCATTAAGAGCTAAACGAATTTCTGGATTACCAGAAAGATAGCTCTTCATTTGGATGGTGCCATCAATCTCAGAAGTCAGTATATAACCCTGTTCAGAAATCAAAAAAATTAAGATGCAACTACACATATTAGGACATAATACATAGTGTTAAAGTGCAGAAGATGAAGTGATTGATGTGGCAAGGTGAAAAGAGCCAGAAAAGACGTCCGTACTTGTGCCATAATAAACTAGAAAAAAAGTGATTACTCACACTTGAACTAAAAGTAACACTGATTTTCTCGATGATGTCCACAAAAATTTCCTCTCTTTTCCGACCCCCAGGATCATTAGCCACAACCGATTTTGTAACTGCTGTTCCAGGCATTCTTTTGGCTCCTTGCTGATAACATTGATTCAAGGGGTAAGTCACAAATACCAGAAGTATGAAAGAAAAAAAAAAAAAAATCTTACTGTGAAGATGGCAGCAGGATCGATAGGTTGAAGGCGTGTAGGAGCAACAACAATTGGCTCATTGAATACATAGGATTTCAAAACCTCGGTTGATGTAGTTTGCACGTAACCAAAATCCTAACCAAAAGAGCACAGAGTCAAATTTAATAAAAAACAAGATGGGACAAAAGAAAGATCTTTAGCAAACAGAAACATGCTTGCTAGTAATGAGACATAAATCAAGATGAGACTTACAATTACTTCATCGAGCAACTCGTACACGAGCACAAAATTTTTCCTGAATGAATCTTCATTCAAAACACCAAGATAATCCTTAATAACACGAGCAATCCTTTGTAGAAGCTCCAAAACAAGAGAAGGTGACACGTTAACCCTCGTTGTCGCCACAAAATATAGTCCAACAACCTTGACATGGAAGTAATTCACGCCATCGACATTCTATAAAGCACAAAAGAGAGTTCGATGAAACCATTACAGCTGAAAACCAAACA
>OVAU01000767.1:0-18015 GCA_900406315.1 Biscutella laevigata subsp. laevigata
ATATAATATTTTGAGAATGGTCTGGATAATTATCTTCAATAGAAATGCGTCGTTGTACTATTTTCCTTGTCATGAGTTTTATCCCATTTAGTTTTCTCATGATTAGGTTTTTAACGAGGCAACATATAATAATGGATAATTAAGGGAGAGTATTGAAGATAATTATCCAGACCATTCTCAAAATATTATATAATACTACTATACATTATAATATTATTGGAGATATTTATCTAGACCTTATAATATTATTTTGTCAGTCGGTTAAACCGACTTACACCACTNTATTAATATTTGGTTTTTGTTTTCTATATTATTGTTAATAAAAAAAAAATTTCAACCACTCAATATAGTTCGACCACGCAAGTTGCAGAAGTTCCCACTTGCTTGATTTTTTTTAAAAAAATTCTTGATATTTCAGAAAAAAAATAAATTAAACTTTTTCAAAGAGGTAAATTTGTAGGACGGTAAGAAAAAAAGGAGTGAAATTACAGGACCCCTTTTAGTGTGTGTGTTTTATTCAATTGCCCTCGATTTCATCCTTTAATTACATAAGTGCCAATTGCAACTCGAACACGAAAATGTTGGGTTTTTCGACGGGTTTTACCGTATAGACTGTTCTGAATGATTTATCATCTTCTTCGTCTGATCGTCTCATGTTAAACCCTTTGTGGGGTTTGGATATTTCGTTCTGGGTCTTTGAACTTCGTACTGTATCGATTGGGTTTAGACTGTAAATGTTGTGAAAATGGCTTTAAAGGCGAAGACAAGATTAAGCTCTATATTCCGTCGATTGTTGAAAAATCCCCGAAATTCTTCATGCGCTGTCAAGACTTCCGAAGTCAATGCCGGAGATTCTATGGATATTGACGGTACTGGGGTTGCTCTTTATGATGACTTAAGGCATCTCTGTGCCCCGTCTGACACTGGACCAGGTACCTTCTTCTTCTTTCTTCTCTGCAATCACAGATCTCTCAAAATTATCCTGTTCAGAAGTGGGAATGTAAACAACATTAGAATCGTGTTTTGTGGAACTTGTTATTGTTTAAAGGTGATCAATTTCTTCAATTTGTTTCATGTGTTTCTGTTGCCTTTTGTTAGATTCTGTAAATATGGCAGTCGCGGATCAGGTCTCGTCTTCGTTTAAGGGTATGTATTGTACAAGCTCTCAAGTGGTTAGATAAATGACTTCATTGACTCTCATCCGTTTTTTCATAGATAACCTGTAGTCTATTTGAAATCTTTGTGTTTCGCTGTGAAATGTTGTGATTGTTCCAGTTAATTCTGATGATGATAAGTTTATTCTTCCAAAAATAAACGACGAGAAGGGTTCTTCGAAGAACGCTTTGGAGATGTTAGATTCCCGTTTACTGCCTGGGAAGCTTCCTTTACCATCACGGCATAAACAAGTGTTGCGTGGTAGGATAAATTCAGTTATTTTCAACAAAAGACAATCAGAGATTATTAAGAATAGCCAACAAGGCTGTGCTAGGAAGGTGGGCAACGATACTATGCTCATTGTATTAAAGAAAATGGGAAAAGAAGCCGGTGAAAAAGAATACAATGCAGTGGTTAACCTTTGCATACAACACGCCAGGAGAAGCAATGATGTAGTGTATGCTCTTGATCAAATTGGGAAGGCTATTGAACATCTCAAAGAAATGAGTCAACTCGGGTTCTCTATAAAAGAAGAAGTTTATGGGCCTTTTTTTAAGTACTTAGTTGATATGGAAATGGTAGAGGAATTCCAAGTTCTCAAGGATTTTATTAGGGAGGCAAGCCCCGAGTCTCTTGGAAAACTTGTCTACTATGAATTGCTACTTTGGATCCAAGTCAACGACGAAGAGAAAATCCACGAAATTTACAATACAGTTGATGATAGTGGGATAAGTTTATCAACCCTACAAGGTATGCTATATGTGGTATACTATATTCATTTAGAACTCTAGTTTTTCACGTTACCTCTACTCCTAAGGTCATGTTTTGTTCCTTAAACAGAATATTATTTGGCCGCACTGTGTGAGAAAGACAGTAAGGAAGATCTTCAGAAGCTGTTAGAGATTGTTGACATAACAGAAGTATCTTCACCAGATGTATTGAAAAGCATATTTGGATACCTTGGAAAATCGCTATTGGATTCTGTTGCAATGAAGTTACTTTGGGAACTAAGAGACTGTGGTAAAGGTGGTTATCAATCAATCGAAATAATCTAGTGCTATTTTACCGTATTTATTTATATTATGAATTTGGATGGAATTTCATTATGTAGTCGCTGAGACCAATTCGTATTTGATGCAAAACCATAAAATTTACTCGCTGATGACTCACTATATCTTATCATGTTAAATCTATTGGATGATTTTATAGAACTGTAACATGGTTTCGTAATGTTTTCAGATGGAGTGACGACAGTATCAGATCTCATAGTTAGCTACACAACCTGTATCCCAAATCTAACGGTGAGGACTTGCTATATATAATGGTTGCAAGTTTACTGAGGCTGTTGTTAACTCTGGTCTTGTCCTTGTTATGTTGCTAGACTATTTACATCTGCAGTTAACAATTAGTATGGTAAATTTTTGTTCATTGACTATGTTTCTTGCACCCAAGTCTCATCTTAGATCTTTTTTTGTACTAAAAGATATGTCATTTTGGTTTGTTAAAATGACTTTGTTTCCAAGCTTCTTTGAAAAGGTGAAGTTTGCTTACCAAATATTATATCTATTCTTCGTACATTGAAATCTTCTGGCTAATATGTTCTCTTTTCTGATTTTTGGTATTTGATTTCTTAGCTAAGCGGTACTCACATATACATTGGTAGTTGCTCTTCTTTCCCTGAATGATTAAAGATAATAACCATTGGAGCCTCTCAAGATGTTTATATCTATTTGGTTTTGAAATTTACAATCTAGATGCCTTGTGATTGTTAGGTCTCGACATGCTTTTCATGTTGGGTATACTACACAATTGGCCAGTATCCTTGAAGCGACCAACTATTTGCTTTGAATCCTATGCCATTTTCTCATAGTACAAATTATAGTTAGTAGCTGAATAACTTATCACCATTATTGTTTGGAATTAGTAACAGACTCCATTTACAGAAACTGAGATTGGAGCCACTCACATCTCTCAAGTAGTACTAAGTCGGTAAAGGTTTTTAAAAGATAGTATATGGCTCCTAACTGTCTATCTTCTTACATATTTTGACTAAGGTCGAGGATGCCATTTTGAAGTTTAACAAGTTGCATGAAGAACTAGATATTTTGCCTTCATCGACTTCCTATGAGAAGCTTGTTAGTTATCTTTGTGGCTCTAATGAGGTATTTGTACTAATTTCAACTTTCATTTCTGTTACTCTTCAGAGTTGACTAATAATAATTCCTCCGTGCCGTAGGTGGCCACTGCTCTTGATGTAGTTGAAAATATGTGTGAAAAAGGTCTGGTAATATCGGGAAACATGCTGCATTCATTGTTAGATGTCACTGAGCAAATTCTTGAGTTTAATCTGGTACCGACCTTCTTTTCCTTGGATTTCGTCCCAGCATCTTCTTTCTCATACTCATGGTAAACCAGCGTCGTTGGTCATACTTTTTCTGTTACAGGTACAAAGAATTAATTCAATTATGAGGAACAAGAGTGTGGAGCCAAATAGTGAGACTTTTAGGAGATCAATAAGTTTGTGCATAAGAATCAATGATGTAACTTTTTTCTCAATTCTATCAGCTTCACTTGCTTTCTGTCGTGAACTTTGTTTTGCAGACCCTAGAAACTGAGTATGAATGTACTCTTTCTCACAGATGCAACATTTGTTTTCCAACCTTTAAAATTTTCTCTCAACATGTTGTTTCTGTGCAGTTTGAAGGTGCATATAATATGCTTGGTAATTTGAAGAATTTCAATTTGGCACCAAACTCGAGCATGTACAATTCTATATTGGCAGGATATTTCCGAGAGGTAAAATATCTTAAGCTCTTTTTTCATTTTTTTTTCTTACTCGTCTCACCTACTAAAGGATCCACCAACTATCTTCTTAGCGTCATCCATATGATTCCTAATATCATTAATGCTGGCATGTCTTGTGTAAAATTTCTATAGTAGCATAAAGTTATGTTTTAGGCAGGTAGCGTTGAAAAACGCTTGATATAGCTTAAGACCATGGCTTTGATCTCTGAATCTCTTTACAAATTCTAGACTGATAGATAGATCATTTCTGTCTGATCCGTATTGTCTCTTAAGTCGTTTTTGACTGAGTTGTTGTATGGTTTTGAAGAAAAAAGTGAACAGAGCCTTAATGGTTCTCAAGGAAATGAAAGAAGCTGATGTGAAACCTGATTCCATCACTTTTAGCTATCTAATAAATTACTGCGACCAAGAGGAGGCTATTGCGGAGGTAACGAGATTCTCTATTTCAATAACATTTAACCGGGTCAGAGCCCTGTTTTGTTCTAATGGATTTGAGTCCTTAATGACACTGTCTCTCTCGTTGTGTTGTTAATTGTCACCCATCGAGGGTACGAGGAGACGAGCAAGAAGGAAATATAATCTTTTTTCTTTTTTTCTCATTCAAAGTATTATGAGGAGATGAAGCAACTAGGAATTCAAGCCAATAAGCGCGTTTACATGTCCCTTATAAAAGCATATGCATCATGTGGACAGTTTGAGAAGGCAAAACAGGTGAGCATGCGTATTATATGTTCATTTAAAAGTTCTCGATTGATTATGAAACGTAAGAGCTCAAGCTTTGTTCTTAGTTTAGGTGCTCATGGACCTGGAAGTTACGGCTAAGGATTACAATGAGCTGAAAAGTGTGCTTATATCTGCTCTGGCATCAAATGGAAAAATAACAGATGCTTTTAGTATTTATGAAGAAATGAAGAAAGCCGACTGCCCCGTAGAGCCAAAGGCTATTATATCTCTTATAGTAAGTCGGTAGTTTAATCCTGTGTTTTTTCTTGTAAATTAGCCGACTAATAGTGAATTTGAGATATCATTCGTATTGCAGTGACCTCAAATTATTTCTCTGTAGGAGAACTCTGATTCAAACGAAGAGTTGAGAACCTTGGTTCTACTCGCTCATGAGCTGTGTGGGTATAAATGTTGGATAGATGGTTTCTTCAGAATTATCTTGTTTGCTGTTCGCAACAATAAGTCAAGGTACAATAGATTATGCTTGTTCTATGTTTTGTTGACGTGTACTCCCATCATTGTTAATTATCGTATACTTCATTGAACTCCATCTGTGTAGCTCTATTCTTGATTTGCTGAAGCAGACCAAAGACCACTTATCTGAGCATGAGATATCCATGGAATATTGGTTTGAAGAGGTCCGATTTTATATCCCTCAATACAGTTTTCAAAAATTTTGCAAGCTCTGCACTTGTTCTTATTGTCAACTGATGTATTATAACCTTGAGATTTCTCTAAATTTAGACACAACGAAATCTTTAATTATTCTGGTGCGTATCATTTTCTTTAGTCTTGGCCTCTTATTGTTGAAATCAGGTGTTTAGGTCAATAGCGGAAACAGAGCCTAGTGATGTGAAGCTAGGAGTGGATTTGGTGAGCTTTATGAAGGAAGAGCTTGGGTTATGTCCTTCAAGAAAATGTCTAGATTTTCTTCTACAAGCTTGTGTCAATGCCAAGGATAAGCCAAACGCTCTACTGGTATGGAAAGAGTACCAGTTTGCAGAACTTTCGTACAATGTCCTCAACTATTTAAGGCAAGTGCTCTTTCATCTCCCCTTACATTGAAAAGAGTGCTTCGAAATGGACAAGGTTTTGACCGTTCAATGAAGAAAGGTCTACTCGTATCTAAGAGAGTGGCTTTATTCTTAGTAGATTTTTTTTCTCCTGGTAAGAGTTTTGTGTATAATGGATTCTTGGTTTTCTGGTTTCACAGGATGTATCAGGTTCTACTAGCTTCAAGGGATTTTAAAAGTGCAAAGGCAATGGTATCGGAGATTCCTGGTGATGATAGCGATGTCCAATCTATAATAAAGCAAAGCCATATAGTATTAACTCCAAAAAAGAAAAAGAAAACATCAAAGGAACGATTATCTCTTAAAGCAAAGTAGGATTTGGTTAGACGCTTAGTGCCTTCATTGTATGCGATGAGTGAACGCAATTGCCAATTAGATAAAAAAAAATTTATTCTAACGCTTATAGCAACATTTAGACGGTCTTTTATGTATTCACCCCGAAGATGAAACCATTGCTGTAACAGGGAAGATTGGTGGACTTTGCACAAGTCCTCACAGGTGAGCGGAAAGGGTTAGGAGCAACCGGATGAGAGATATTCAGCCCTGCGTTACGCAAAACCACCTTTGCATTTTTGCAAGCTTCTTCAGTCTTTTCAGTGAAGAAACCTGGGATGCGCATATTGTTCACCACCACAGCCGCTCCTGCCCAGCTCGAGTACCCGTCCAGGTCACAGTTCAAGGCAACAACAATGTCCGGTGAAGTCAGGTATGTTACCTCATCTTGGTACAAACCTTTCACAAAGCTCACCTTAACTCTGCTGGTATTTGTCGCTGAGGTGGTTGCTGTTGTGTCAGATGGCACTTCTGGTCCGACCATTATGATCTGCACGGTTCCTAAACCATTGAGTAAGTGACTGATCTCTGCAAATGCTTTGTACCAGTCGAGTTCTCGTTCTGGACCTAAGTAATGAACAGTCACTTCTTTCCCTTTGAGCAATAGGTTCTGTGAATGAGTGCTTGGTGTTGTTAATATATGGTAAAGGGTTAAAGGGTAGGAGAGAATGTCAGAAACCGGACTCGAAGGTGACAAATGCCGAAGATCATAGTAACCTGACCAATTAGACAAGAGGATCAGACCCGGCGTACCCCCATTGTTCAGATCTTGAATTGGTAAATCCTGCGGATAATCTCCATCCTCAAGCCCTCCCCATAATTCAGCTTGTGCATCTGAAGGTAACAAGTGTAAAAGTCCGAAAGGTCGGTGAGAATAGCAACCACATTGTCTCCTCCACATTCCCTTTTTGTGGATACCTAAAGATCCAAGCCATTCACATGGATTTTCAGCA
The DNA here is from genome assembly GCA_900406315.1 of Biscutella laevigata subsp. laevigata. Taxonomy (NCBI): domain Eukaryota; kingdom Viridiplantae; phylum Streptophyta; class Magnoliopsida; order Brassicales; family Brassicaceae; genus Biscutella; species Biscutella laevigata. Next base: position 7,043 of record OVAU01000767.1, read on the forward strand.
TAACACGAGAAAGTGAAGATCTTCATCTTCAACTCCTCTTCTCTACTCATCATAGCTTCATAGAGACTACAAACACTCCGATGCATCTCTCTCCAGTGCCGTTTCTCACAATCTGAACCACAGTAGATGGTTGCACGGCAATGGCTACAACAAATAGACTCATCTCTATGAACAGCCTTCTCACACATTGTGCACCGTCTTAAACCCGCTTCTCCACCGTAACCAACTCGCAGATTGGTCATGCCTGAAACTATATCCAACTCATCATCTTCGCGTGCCATTACCTCAGTTTTCTTGAAATTTTGTTCATATGATTGACCAGGAGGATGCGAAACCGTCACAGCAACAAAATCATGACCTTTAGACATCTCTGGTGGCCACTGAACATCAACAGTCTCAATAAAAGGCAAAAACTTGATCATACTTTCCCTGACTTGCTTCTCCTCTTGAAGAAGTAAAGGATGAACCAAAGAAATAGCTTTCATTACAGCAAACACAAGCCTAAGCTCTTCAAATGTTGGGTTTCTGAATTGGAGCTCACCAGAGGTCATGCACCGTGCAACATCGATGACCGGAAACCGATCAGTTCCAGAAACTTCTAAAGACAAAGACTTAACCACTCTCTTGTTAGAAGGAAACAACAGTGACTCAAGCTCATAAGTAACCCTAAAAACCTCAACATTAGGAATCCTAGCCATTTCCCATGAACCATCTGTCATTTTCAGTGCATGGCTCATGGACCTATACATATAGATGGCTATATCACCACCATTCCCTCCTATGAACTGTACACACTGAAAAGGCTGTCTCTTTCCCGGCCAATCTGAGTCTTTTCCGACCCGAACACCAAACAAATGTCCCGGTCTGAGCCTCTTCCACGGCTCACTTCTGTATAAAGAAGCTGAAGCACTAAAAATGGATTGAATAATGTTGGAAGATATACCTTCAACTTTCATCAGACAAACCCCGGATCCAGGCCCAAGACCCGGACCTGATCCGAATTGATCCTGAAACCTACCAAATAAGTTCTTCAAATGCAAATCCATTCTTCAAACTTCCCCAAAAAGAGTCAGATCTGAGTGAAAAAAGAGCTTTGATGAATGTAATCACTAGACCTGGAAGGCTGGAAACAATCTAATCTTTACTCTACTAAAAAAAACAGCATCAGCATCTGCATTTCAATAGAAGGATAGAAATTTGTTTTGCTTTTAGTCTCTAAAACCCAAGCAGAAGAAAAGGAAACCACAGATGAATTTGAATTCTAGAAGGCAAACTCTGGTTTCGCAGTTAAACGGTCGTGACCGACAAAATGTAATGATTGAAACCGTAAATGGCATTTTTTATTATAAAAAATGGAGAAATTATAGCATAGATCGCTCCTACGATGAAGTGTATTCTTTGTAGTTTTTTGGACGTCTGATGAAAATCGGACGGTCATAAATACGTGTAAATAACTTAGATACACATGCAATACATTTATTTACGAAGCATGAATCTATATATATGGTTATCTGTCTTGAGTCAGTCCACTAAAACTCAGTTAAAGTTCTACTTTATGGAAAGATATTTATCTTAATTTTTCAAGATTTACATAATTTAAATGACGTGTCTTCTTGAATCATTCACAGATATATCACTTGGTTCTTCTAAATTTATTCCTAACGAAAGAATTATGAAAAGTAAATTTAATCTCGTTTCTCACATTTAATTTTGATTTTATAGTGAATTATCTGAAATAGCTGGTGGTTTGTTGCTAAAATCTACATTTGAATAATATAATTTATGTCGATAAAAAAACATATTCATCATATATCTAAAGAGAAAAATATTATGTTAAAAAGATTGATATTCGTTTTAGGTTTGTTGTGGATTTTGTTCTCTTAGATTGTATTCGGGCTACCCAACTTCATAGGTGGTTTTAGAGGTTCATCACGATTCTCTTTTTGTGAATATATTGGACGAGAATATTTTCTTCGTTAGGCTCATTCATTAGGTCGGATTTTATTAGCTTTAGATTGACTCTCTAAGATTTTATTGGTTTTGGTAGAGTTCCCTAGCTTCCTAATATTGATTGTTTGGGTGTGTTTAGTCGGTTTTCGGCTTTGTGGATTCTCTTGTTTAGCTTTAGCTCGTCTTTGTTTAGACTTTTGTTTCGTTTTTCATATATTCAATCTTGTATCGACGTAACTATTTAAAGTTTTTGCTAATATAATTTCAATGAAAAAAGATAAAAGATAAAAGAAGAAAAATATTAAGTATAAGAAAATACTTTCAATTCAATTTTTTCTATGACAAAGTTACCACTCCAACCATTGTTTCAAGAACCAATTTCAAGCCACTGATTCACAAAGATGTTTTAAGAAACCAGAAGAATAAACAGTTTTACTCTGTAAATGAGATCTGGAAAAGAGAAGAACATTGAAACATAAATAGCTGAATATAGAGTTCTAGCTACTGTGATGATGGAGTTGCTTCTTCTTCCATGTTGCAGTCTACTTTCTTGCCTTCTCCGTCAAACAAGGTCGCTATAAAGCCACTCTTCGACTCAGAGCTTTTAGGATCTGTCACCTCCATTGTGATGTTGTTCTTGTCTCCACTCAATATTGTCGAGCTTTTATGATCTATTGTCTCTGTTGTGTTTATCTTGTTGTCTCCACTCGATGTTATCTTGTTTCCAAGCTCTAACTGAAGCTCCTCCGGCACGTTCTCTCCATGACTAATAGATTTCTCCGCCAGAAGATCAAGTCCATGAGTCTCACAAGGAGATTTGTGTTGCTCTGTCTCTTTCTGTTCCAAAACAAGATTCGGTTGAGCAGTCATCTTTGTATCTGGAGTTGGAAAAAACTCCACCAAACGAGTAGCAGGTTCTTCTCCTTCACCAGCTCCATCTTTCTCCATCATAGCTTCCTTTGCTTGAACAGTGAATTCTCCATTAGTCTCTTGTGGCATTAGAGACAAAGCTCGAGCAGATTCAGAAGTCTCTGTAACAGCTTCTTTCATTGGTTTATCATTAGGGAGAGAGTGATGATCAGTTTGGTTCTTGATTTCTTCTCTTGAGTACATTTTAACAAGAGGAGCCAAGTCATTTTCTGGAGTGATGGGAGTAACTCTTCCCGGTAAGAACACCATACCTCTCAGTTTCTTGTCACTGTCTTTAACCTTAACGTTAAGGAAGTAGCCTGCTTCAAAAGATCCTTCTACTACACCAGAAACCATTTGACCTACCAAATTGACGTCTTCCGGTTTTGGAATCACATGAGAATTCTCTTGTTGTGTTATGGTTTCGTCTTTGCGTGGACGACCTCTCTTTCGCTTCCCCAATAGATCATTAGCAGGAGCATGAGCAAGAGCAGAAGCAGGAGGAGAGTGAGGAGGTAAGCTTGTGGAGTCTTGATTNCCCAATAGATCATTAGCAGGAGCATGAGCAAGAGCAGGAGCAGGAGGAGAGTGAGGAGGTAAGCTTGTGGAGTCTTGATTCATCGGATCCATTCTACAGAGATTAAAACCAAAATATAGTATAAGACATGCCGAGGCAGTTTTAACACCAAGCCGAAGACTGAAATTATGGAACTGATTTATGACCAAAGCAGAACATAGAAGCTAAGTAACAACCTAAGGAACAAGAGATCCATGGATTGTTTCTCAAATTCAGGATAATAAAGGAAAAAAATAATCAATCTCATTCTTCCACACACACGTATCTTATACGAATCTAATGTCTAAAGAACAATCAAGTGTATGATTCAAACCTAAACCGAGGAAGAAAAATGGATCAATCTCTGTATGATTAAACAAGAGAAATTCCAGAAGAATTTGTTTCCAAACGTACTAAAGCAAATCTGAATCCAATAGTCCAGAACATGGAGTCGTTATAATCAAAGACAAACTTTTTCCTCAGAGGAAAATTCAATTCTATAGATCATGTTTAGAACATGTTTCACCTCTCGACCACACGACGCAAAACACACGAAATGGTGCTTGTAAAGATTTGGAGAATTCTCTGTTTTCTCAAAATGTTAACATAAACGTGAAAGATTGGTGTGTGTATTTATATTCTTCTTCGAGTTTTGTTGGTGTCTTGCGAGTTGCGAATTGCGGTTGTTCTGACTCTTCGTTTCGTTTTGTTTCGTATTATTATATAGACTATAGAGTAACAGTAGTAGCCTAATATGGGCTTTTTGAGGGGCTTCTTTCGAANATTGCGGTTGTTCTGACTCTTCGAGTAGTAGCCTAATATGGGCTTTTTGAGGGGCTTCTTTCGAATATTAATTTTGTATTATATGCCAAACTATTTTAACTATTTAAAGGTTGGTAAATTTATAAATGAAAGAAAACTATAGTAGTAATAATGCCAAAAATATGGAGTTACAACGACCGTTTCATAATTTTACCAAAAAACAAAATATCATCTTTTATTATATAATTACGTAATTATTGGTTTAAAATTAATTAAAAAATTAATGTGGTCAAATGCTTATGTGTATATTTGTCTTGCTAAAAGAATATGAGTTCGATTTTATCTTCTCCTACTTTTTATTTTGATATTTTTTTTATCAAAATGACGTAGTTTTACGGNTTGGAAGTGTCACAAGTTAATCGTTGAGTCGAGGAATGGACTATGAATAAATTTGACTTTTCTCCATTAATAAAGCAGCATTTTCTTAGCTGAGACAGTTTCAATTTATTACTTCAACAGTTTCATTGTTAAATGTTATTTTAAGAGAAAAATAACTAGCACACTTTAATAAAAACTAATAATAGCTCAGTATAAGTTTTAAAAATATGAAAATTTTGAATTTTAAGAATTGAATAGTATGACTTAAAATATATACTAACTATATACACCAATTCAACCATATTTTATCGTAAATATACACTAGGATTTTGTCCGCATTTAATGCGGGAAAATTGTTTTCTAATAAAATACATCAATATAATTTTGTAATTAAAAAATAATATAATATATTTAGTTATTTTTTATTTATGAAACAGAAAAGATGCATTGAACGTTTGATTTTAAAATATTTTTAATTTAGAGTACTATATATTTTTAATTTATTATGACTTAGTATTATATAGATTGTAACAAATATTTAAAATACCTATAAAAAGGAAAAATAAATATATTTTTTCTTATATGTGAAAATATCTACATATTATATACAATGGGAAAACGAAAATAAATATTTTTATTTAATATAGATAATAATGACATTGTTTATAAAATATCATGTTGGTTAGTTTATTAGATATATTGAATTTAATTTGCCTAATCATTAATGAAATAGTTCATTATGACTTTTTAAGTTGATAAACCTTGTTCCTGTATAATAGATTTTGAAATTATGTGATTTTATTTTTAAATATTATCAATATAACAAGTGACGTTAGTCCAGTGGTAAAACACTTGGCATCACTAGTTACCAGGTCGGGACTTCGAGTCCCCGTGAGAGCATTTGCTCCTCTCATTATGAGAGTTTGGGTTAGTGGGCTAGCCCTTTGTGACCCACAAAAATTGACAAAAAAAAATATTATCAATATTTAATATCGTTTTGGAATTATCTGAACAATTCTGTAATTTTTAAAATGATGATATATTATTGTTGAGAAATTTTATTATTGTAACAAATTATTTTTTTGGTAATTAAATGAAATAGTTTATATGAATGTGTAGAATAATTTTATCCTTATGTTTATTATATTCAATTAAATTATTTTGAAATTACTTGATTTTATATTTAAATAATTTATTAGTTCAGTTATATATAAATTTTATTGTTGAGAAAAACCTTCCTAAATGTTCTCCTTTATCATTACGTTTATTAGGTATATTATAGATTTTTTATTTTAATTCTCACGTAACTTGTTACAATACTAATTTAAATAATTAAGTTTATCATAATTAAAATCTATTCAATATTGGTCAGAAACTTATATAATTTAATTTGTCTAGTCATTAATTGAAATTGTCCAATATGACTTTTTGTGGTAGATAAAGCCTCTTTTAATATAATAAGATTATTTTTCATTACTTTGAATTCTATCATAAATATAAATTTTGATTTAAGTTTATGTTAAGTTGTTAACCTCAATACTTAAAAAATTTCAGTAAATTCAATATAATCAGAAGTTTTAATGAAAACCCTGTGATTTCGATATAACCAAAGTTCCAACAGACCAATTTCAGAAGTGAAATCAGTTACTTACGGTCTGTTATCTTATGCAAACAGGACATAAACGAAACTGACCAAACTAATTTGAGTTTAAAGAAGACATCAACTTTAAGCATAAAAGGCAGTTTAGGATTCTTCATGCGTTTTACTGCGACTAAATAGTGATGATCAACGGTTGGACAAAAATGTTTGTGAGTTTAAACAATGGACTGTGGAAAATTGGCTCTTTGATCGCAATCGTCAAAGACTGGTCTCAAATGATGAGTGAATCATCTATAGACTATGCCTCGTAATACACAACCAATTTCTTAAAGACTCCTCACTGTTTTGGATTGGAACGTGCCATGACCCCTTCTCTGATTCCTGTTTGTCAAAGAAATCAAAGATTTCAGGTTACTTCCACAAAGAAACAAAAAACAAAAACTTGACCTAAGATTGTAAGAAACCTGAATCACAACTGAGAAAAGAGGTGGCATTTCAAGCTTCAGACTTCCTTTCACAAATGAATACCGAACCTGAATCAAATCATAAAACCACAACTTATAGTTCAATATTTGTACCATATTATCCAAATCATCACAACTTATAAGACAAAAGTATTACCTGATGCCTTCCTTTCCATTTTTCGAAAAATCCGTTACTCAACAGTTCAAAAATGTGGTCTCTCATCTCATCGTTAGTCACAAGCAGACACTTGAGTTTAGCAGCAGCATATAGCCAATACCTGAAACAATAACATAAATAAACCAATATTTTGAGTAACCAAAACAAGAGATGTTAGGTGGGATTGTGAAAGAAGCTAAACTCAGTCCATACCAATCATCATTAGCACCTGGTGGAGTGGCGTATAGGACATTGTTATTTATCCATTCTTCCACCAGATTCTGGTGAATAGGGTTTGCTAAAAGCGCATTGACCCGTTTCTTGTGCAAGAGAATAAGCGGCCATTTTTTGTTACCACTTTTGTTGTAAAGTTCCTTCACTACAGTTTCAAGCTGCTCTTTTTGCACCATTGTGTCAGTATTTGCAGGAATATATTAAACAACAAATGCAAAGGAAGGAAAGTCGATGAGACCTGTGGTAGACTGAAACCACCATCTGCAAAATTTTGTTGGTATAGCCCAATATTTGCTCCATCTAGGATAGCTTCGTAATCTCCATGTTTATCAAGCCACTCCTGTCAAATAGTAAAAGAAAATTTATGCAGAGTTTCTCTATATAATTGTCACAGCTAACTAATACAAAAGACACAAACTTGCTTTCTCCGGAATGGTTTTATCTCATGCAAAATTTTAACTTCAACACTTAGACGCACGCTTGGAGGGATCATTCATAATTTCTTTCTAACCTGAAACTCGCTGAAATCCGCCACTGGCTGGCATGGATTCAACTTTGCCTTCCTTTCCATAGCCAACGCCACCAAAGAATCCACAAAATTAGCAGTATCTACCTCATTGGCATCTACAGAAGCTAAATGCTCACCACAGCTCAAGCATTTCCCAGCTGAGCTAATATTACACTTATTCACAATCCATTTTCCTTCCCCAATCCATCCAAGCCCGTGCCACCCACCACCATTCTTCAAAATAGCTGCTCTAAGCAGCTCAATATCAGAACCAAACACATTCTCACTAATTGCTCCAACTTTCTCTCCACAAAACCATTCCTCAATAATTTTTGAAGTATCTTCACTAATGCAGCCAACACATTCCCTTAATTTATGTAAATACGTATAAACCTTAGTTTCTCTTCCTGTGGCAACGCTTACCTTCAACAAAGCCGAGATCTCTGCCTCCTCCAAAGCAATACCTGAAGCATCCATGTGCTCTTCCACTTCGTAAGCCTTTTCAGCCTCCAATCTCTCACAGAAACAAAGCAAAGCTGGAGCATAAGTTCTCAGACGGGGGACTGATACGCCCCCAACAGCAGCAATGTCTTTAACAAGCTTGAAAGCAAAATCACCATCACCCTTGGCAGCAGCTAGTCGTGCCACTGCAGTGACAGAGGCCTCATTAGGACTTATACAGGAACTAACCATACGGTCAAAAATTTGGTAGCCACGGTCGATGGCAAGAATATGAAGAGAAGGGTCACTAATGGATGTAGAGCATAGGTAAAGAAGAGCTTGAAAGTGCTGCTGGCCGAGATGGACGTCATTAGAAGTGATAGCTTCATCATATAAAGCTAACGCAGCTGAGAGGTCCTTGGACTTGGAACATGAATGAAGATTGATAAGGAGATTTTTTTCTAGATTTCCGCTTGTCTTCTTCTTCTTCTTGTTCGGTTTTGAAGGGCTTTCGTCTTTGTGGCGAGAATTGCGTTGATCTGCGGCAGCCATGGAATAGTATAGCTGCAAATCAGCTGGACAAAATCTCAAAGTTACAAGCTTTGCATTGGCAAAAATGGAGGATGAAACCCTGACCAGAAAAAATGAAAATTTCACAAATTAAAGTGAGCTAAAACAAACCAATTAACAACATTCCCAATTGACAGAACAATCAATTGATCGCTTCTGCACATGCATGGCATATCCAAGATCCAATTTTTGAATGTCTATATAACATTCCAGGATTGAAGGCTGATTTAATCGTGATATTGGTTTTCTAGATTTCATGCCAGAAAGGTTTGATTCCTGAACCCTAATATAAACCCAGAACCCAATTCCAAACGAAGTAGAACATACGACCCATGTATTGTATTTTGCTTGATTCAGAAACTAACCTGAAGCTGGGTTGAAGGCTAGAATCAAAGTAGATCACAAGCTAAAAGCATAACGAAATTTACACAGAGTTTAAGAAAGAAGACTGAGACGCCGGCGAATTTAAACGGCGACGTCTAGTCCTCTGCTTCACTTGTTTAGGGCTGCAGATAAAATTGTCTTTTGCTTTTTTTTTTGGTAACCAAAATTGTCTTTTGTTTTTTTTGGTAACCAAAATTGTCTTTTGTTTCGTTAAATATTTTATACCTCACAAAATAGTGTTCGAAAAAAAAATTAAAATAGTGTTCGAAAAAAAAATAAATCTGTGTTCGAAAAAACTGCTTTTAACAAAAAAAAAAATAGTTGGTAGGAGCTCTAAATAGTTGATCTCTCGCATCTCATCTTGGCAACCTTTCCTTCACTGTTCAACCTTAGGCGTCAATTTTCAAATCTGGCTCCCTCCTCCGCCGGCGGCCTTCTTGGCGTCGGTGAGAGAAGGCTCTCCTCTCGTACTGATTCGTCTTCCTCCGGCAGTGTACATCGGCAAGGTTTGATGCTATGGAAAGGGTTTCACGGTCAAGTAGCTCGAGTGCAGTTGTTCGGTCTTTTCACTGTCACTCCTCCGTCATGTGGGTCCTTCTCCGACTTTGACGGCCTCGTTACGGTGGTGAGTCTCCTTTGCTTCGTTTGGGCTGGTTCTCCGTCAAAGAGGCTTCCGGATGTTTAGGGGCTCAGGCGGAGCTGAGGCGTGTGGCTGACGGATTCCTTGTCTCGATCTAGCCGTGGTTTTCCCATTTTTTGGTTATCTCTCCTTCTCCTGTCGGTTTGATTTGTGCAGCTCCTCTTTAGCTTTAGTTGTAGTGGCTAGACCGAGTAGTTTAGAGTTTGATTAGATCGAGTTGTTAGCCAACGGATCTCCGAGTTGATTTGGTTTTTAAACCTCTGATTTTGGGGTGCCTCTTTTTGCAGCTTTGTTTCAAGCCTTTCTTTGAACCTCTTATTCCAAATTTCAATTTCAAAACTACAGATATAGGTTTTCTGTTTAATCGGTTTTTGCGTGAAGTTGTTTGTTGTGGTGCACTCACGGTCAGCAAATGCCTATGTATTTGGACTGAAAGAGTTGAGTTAGCTCATACTTTCGCTTCTTTGTTTCATTGTCAGGTTCTTTTATCTTTCGTCGTGGCTCTGATCTTTGCTTGCTGTAACTGAGGTGTTCTCAATCTCCTTGGTTTAAGCTCCTCCTCGGTCTCTTATCTCATATTGCTCTGGTTTTTAGCTTAGAAGTTTCATTTAGCTTCCTATGTTTAGGCTTAATCTCTGGTGTCTTGTATGACAGCCGACTTCAGTTGCCTCAGTCTTAGGCTTTAGTATCTGCCGTGGCAGCGTTTTGTACTCGTACTGTTTTGTAATCGAATATTCTAGTATTAATCTATTCAGACGAAAAAAAAACTAAAAAAAATATTTTATCGGAAAACAAAATTAAGTGGGTATATACCTCACAAAATAGTTAAGTGTAACGAGAAAATTTTAATATTTTTCTATAATTCAAAATAACCTTTTAGGAATTAGAATATTTTTTAAAAATCACTATTATAACAAGAAAAATAAAAAAGCTACAATAATCTTCGGTTGGATTGATTTGTTTTAACTAAGGAAAACAGTCACTATTATTTATTTATTTATTTTTCGTGGAAAATTTATTTATTAGACTAACTCTGAATCCGTTAGATTTTGTTTTTAGAAATGATATTATCTTTTAAAATAGAATATTATCAACTGTTAGATTTATTAATTATTTTTCATAAAAATTGTTAAGTCTTTATTAACGAATGAAAATGTATAAAACCCCTACTTTTTAAAAACAGGTTGTTTAATATTCAAACTGTTAAAACTAAAATCATCATTCAAATTTTTATAAAAACTAAAATCTAGTTACAATGGTCTCCTCTCTCTCTAACATCTTTCTCTCTATATTCCCTCTCTAGCGCAGTCAGGGTTTCGAGGAGGCAGAAGTTGGAGAGTCTCGCCGCCGGCTGAGCACACTCACGTGCACCGAGACTCGCCTCCGATTCTCGACGGTCCTCCCTTAAGCTTCGACGTCG
>OVAU01000768.1:0-18013 GCA_900406315.1 Biscutella laevigata subsp. laevigata
TATATATATATATAAATCTTCTTTTATCTCCATAATGTTATTTCATAATCATTCTTATGAATATCAACTAAAAGTATTAAAAACTACGTCATTTGTTGTTGTCTATTAAAATTCTATTTTTAAGTCAAAATTGTTTGGTTCAATTGGGCAAATGATTCTTGTGAGACCTATGTGTGGCTCATATATTCCACATCGAAAGTTTACTGAGAAACTGACCAATATATATAAGGGAGACCAAACCAATTAGTATGAGGCATTTTGGGGTGGTACCCAATAACAAAGTCGTGCGGGCCCNACCCAATAACAAAGTCGTGCATGCTCATGTGGCCCAAAGCGGACAATATCATACTAACGGGTTTGGTAGGCTCGAAGTAGCGGCCCACGGGAGCGGGTCGTTACAAGTTGGCATGAGAGCAGACACAATTCTATGATAGAGTCCGGAAGTCCCGCTGGTATGCAACAAGGACGTTGCGATTTCAGATGGGGGAGATTGTGAGACCCATGTGTGGCTCATATATCCCACATCAGAAGTTTACTGAGAAACTGACCAATATATATAAGGGAAACCAAACCAATTAGTATGAGGCATTTTGGGGTGGTACCCAATAACAAAGTCGTGCATGCTCATGTGGCCCAAAGCGGACAATATCATACTAACGGGTTTGGTAGGCTCGAAGTAGCGGCCCACGGGAGCGGGTCGTTACAAGTTGGCATGAGAGCAGACACAATTCTATGATAGAGTCCGGAAGTCCCGCTGGTATGCAACAAGGACGTTGCGATTTCAGATGGGGGAGATTGTGAGACCCATGTGTGGCTCATATATCCCACATCAGAAGTTTACTGAGAAACTGACCAATATATATAAGGGAACCAAACCAATTAGTATGAGGCTTTTTGGGGTGGTACCCAATAACAAAGTTGTGCGGGCCCATGTGGCCCAAAGTGGACAATATCATACTAATGGGTTTGGTGGGCTCGAAGTAGCGGTCCACGAGACCGGGTCGTTACAATTCTCCTCAATCAAGGTTTCGTGATCAACATGAGAAAAAATAATTTTCCGTGTTCTAGTCGCTTTGGCTAGACTATCTGCACGGGTATTAAGTGTACGAGGAATCAAAACTACATCAAAACAGACAAAGAAGAAACGCATTCTAAAGAAAATATCTAATTCTGCTTTAACCGTCAACCACTCAAATAGGACATTAATCATCTTCAAGATATCCGAGCAAACTGTTTACAGTCGAACATGTGAAATGTGTCTTCTCCTCATATATGACATGGCCCATAGCAAACCTTTCACATTCGCGTGCAATGTTGATCAACATTTTTTTATGCCTTTGTGTCCTCTTCAATCAATATCGTCTTCCATTCTTAGCTACCACCCAATCCCACTGACAAGACCAACATCAACCTAAGAGGCATATATTTGGCATGTCGGGATATGGGGATATGAGGGCAATCCCTCCAAGATTCTTGGCTCATTGTGAGCCTCCGAATTTGCTTCCACTTCCACTTGGTTAGCTTTCTCCCAACTATTTGCTTCTAAGATAGCTAAGGACAGTGTATCCGTGAGGGATACTTCACTTCTTCTAAAAACCTTTTTGTTCTTGCTTTACAAATATACCATAAAATTCATGGATATTGGTTCCTTTTGGGTTTTCTGAAGATCCCTTTCCTTGGTTATCCAAATAGGGTTCCATAGTTTGGAAGATAAAACTACACGAGAAATAATCCGAAAGAGACGAAAAGTCCAATAGGACCCAAACTTGTAGGGTAGGGGGGCATTCACAAATAAGATGATTGATCGTTTCCTCCAGGGAACCACAACGCGGACAGCTCAAGTCTTGACCCATATGTCGAGAGGTTAGACGTTGACAAGTGGGTATGTCTTGACATCCTGATAATGCTTGCCCCATGAAATGCTTCATCTTCTTGGATGTCTTGGCTTCCATACTTACTCAAGTAGAACCAAACAATTGGGATTAATATACATAGAGTTAAAACCCTAGGATTTTATCATAGAGGCATACTCATATCCCAATTTGACTGTATATGCCCCAAATTTGGTGTGGTTCAAAGATTAGCCATTGTGGCTTGAGCTTTGCCAAGGCCTTAGCCCCATAATGAGCACAACATCCTCCTCATGGAAGATATCTTCCAAATTCGGGGTCTTCCACAAGCTTGAAGTTTGGTCTATCCATCATATCAATATAATTTCTCAATATACAAAATTCTATCATTTTACAAAAACTCTCAATTTTTATAGACTATTATTCATAAAATAAACATAATTTCTCAAAAACAAGTTCTAATGTTTTACAAAATCTCTCAATTTTGGTGGACTATTTTCCATCAAATTATTATAATATCTGAAAATATAAAATCCTAAAGTTTTACAAAATCTCTTAGTTTTGTGAATTATTTTTTTCAAAAATCGGCAGAATTTCGCAAATTACAAAATTCTATTGTTTTGCAAAACCTCTTAATTATAGTGAATAATCCACCAAGTCAGAATAGTTTATCAAAATACTAAATTATAGGGTTTTACAAAGATTCCTCATTTTGTGGACTATGTTCCTCCAAATCGGCATAATTTCCAAAAATATAAATTATAGCATTTAATAAAATCTCTCATAGTTTGTAAGACTATTAACCATCAAATAAGAATAATTTCCCAATACAAAAAATTCTAAGAGCTTAATTTTTCTAAATATAAAATTCTAGCTTATTACAAAAAAATGAGCATAATTTCTCAAAATACAAATCTCTAGTGTTTCACAAAATCCTAAAATTTTGTGAACTATTATTATCCATCAAATCAACATAATTTTTTAAAAATAAAAATTCTTTTTTTTGTCGGCAAAATAAAAATTATTTCATTTTTCAAAATATCTTAGTTTCTATAAAATATTACCGCCAAAATCATCATAATATATGGAAAAAAAATTATAGCATTGTACAAAATCAACATCATTTTTCAAATACAAAATCAACATCATTTTTCAAATACAAAATTATATTGTTTTACGAAATTTCTAAATTTTTATGGACAACTATCCACCAAATCAGCATAATTTCTCAATATACAAAATTCTATCGATTTACAATCTTAGTTTTTTGGACTATTAACCATAAAATCATCATAATTTATTAATATACAAAATTTTAGCGATTTACAAAATCTCCAAATTTTGTAGACTTTCACGCAACAATACAAACAAACAAATAAATAGGAATCCTACATATTAAGGAGTCACATCATTATGCAAATTGGGCCCACTCTTGAATCTTTCGTGCAGTGGAACTCTTAGGGTGGTCTTTTACTAGGCTCATCAATGCAGTATGGAAGTCCGTTCTCACAAAGTGTCAAGCCCATCGAGAAAGAATATTGGTTGAGACTTGCATAACTATTTTTTTAATTCCAAGAGAAATATAATATATGATCCGAGTTTTCACAAAGCAAACATGAACCCAAACGAAAGCTATGCCTAAAAGCAATCCCGAGCCAACTCTGGATATCCGTCGAGTAAGCACTGGACCGTAATAGACATGTCCAAAATCAGACTAATAACAACCCTTAGACTACACGAGGATAAAACTTAGACTGATCAAGACCGATTCTTACACGAAACCTTAATCTTTCGAAAATTAAGCCCAAATTCTAAGAACTGCACCTATCACAAGTCGAAGATCAAACGAACGAAGACAAAAGTTGAAAACTAAGACAAACATAACAAGCATAATTGAAAAACCTCATATTGTAAACCGCTCTAGCCAGCTCAATATACAAAACAAAACAGAGACGAGAATCTAACCAAAGAACCGGATCCATATCTGAGCACCATCGACGAAACATGCCATGAACCAAATCCCGTCACCACAAACACCAAGGTAGTTGCGGGAACGAGGATAAGAGAGACGCCGGAGAGCAAAGACTGAAGACTACCATGAGGCTAGGTGACGCTGCTGACCCGTCGTATCCACAGAGTCCGAACGAGTCGGAGCTATGAAGCCGGAGAAACGATGCGGACTGAAAACCAGAAGACGGAAACTTGAACCGCTATGCATCGACATGCAAAGAAGAGGAGAAGATGAAGGATGGCCGAAGACGAGAAGAATGGCCACCGACCGTCAAGCACATGAAACCTTGAGAGATACGGCGGCGCTTAGAGTTTTTGTCGCGAGAATTTTTCCTTTTTTCATTTATGTAAAAGTTATTTGTGTTATTATAGTGCATCATTTAATGTATTCATCACTGTTTGATGAGGACTACAAAGTGCTCTAATTCACAATGGGGCAAATTCCAAAGTAATGAATCTCTCCTTTGACGGTAAGTCGGTAACTAACATGGAAGTAAGAGTTGTTTTCCCCTTTCCCATCATATAAACAAAATCTGTAGTTTGATTGTCTTTTGAGATTTGGCATAATTGTTTTCCTCGTTTGGAGCTATCTTTGAGATTGACCTTCAAATCAGATTCAACTCTCACTTAGGAAAGAAAGGTATCAGCCGACACATCAAAGTTAGTTATGCAAATAAAAACTGTCCAGAGAGGTTATTGACACTACTTGGTATGATATTTATAACGATGTTCATAGTTTATCATTTGGCTATATTTTCCGACAGATTAAGATACTTCAGGATAGAACAAACAATTTTGTTTGAGACACCAAAGGTCTTTCAGGTGCCTGCTTACTTCCAGATTCTAAACAAAACTTGATAAAATGTGAAGGTTTAAAATGTGCTTGGTCCCTGCAAAATATTGAGCTAATGCGTATTGATTATAAATACAATGTATTAATTTAAACGTAATCAACCAATACATAACTATATTTATATTAGTCATGCAACCTCTCCCAAGTTGCCACCGGTAACAAATGTCTTGGATTCAAAATTTTGGCCGCTACGGCCAACCAAACATCCAAGAGAGTAGAAGAGATCAGCGATCTCCTTCACCGTCATCTGTGTTTCTCTCTTTCTGTTCACCGAAAAGCATCACGAGTTCCCTGCAAAGACCTATGGAAACCCTGATGATGGAGTGATCAGAAACCTTCGCAAGTTATTAAAGATCGAGAACCCCAAACCATATCAGACCTATGAGACTCGCTGTAACGTACCGCATGAACCTTACGCAACAGTCAACCAAGAATATTCCAGTGGGATTCGCTGAAGACTTAAGTAAAGGAACAAAGCTTATGATCTGAGCGATTTAACAGGCCCATCATAGCAGTTGAATCATGTCGACTCTGTCGATTTAATAGAGATGGGAACTTCCCTTACAAAGCCACTGCAGTAGAGGAGGAGGGAACATACGAGATTCCGAAGGAAGGCATTTTATAGGAGATTAGATTGTATTTTGGGTCAAGTCGGTTTAGTGCCTAACGGCTTTAACTGTCTGTGCTTACTTGTATAAATAGTTGGCCTCATACGATAATAAGATCAGATCGTTCTTTGCTTTTCACATGGTATCAGAGCAGGATATTACGATTCCTATTCCGTTTCTTTTCTCTTAAAACGATCAAAATCAAACAGAGATCGAAGTTCTTGATCATCCTCGACAATGGCTGACGAAGCTTCGACGAAACAGCAACAAATGGTAGAGAAAGTGGAGATACGAGACAACGTGATTGTTTCGCCCTATTCTCTGTATCCCTCAGATAATTATGGTGCTTTGATCACTTCGGTTCAGCTGAGAGGAGAAAACTACAACGAATGGGCCATAGAGATGGTGAATGGTCTTCAGGCGAAGAGAAAGATAGGGTTTATAAACGGAACCTTGAAGAAACCAACTGAAGAAGGAACAGATCTTGATTCTTGGCTAAGCGTGAACTCAATGATCGTGGGATGGCTGCGAACGTCGATAAAGCCAAGGGTTCGATCTACAGTAACTTTCATCACAGATGCGCATAAGCTGTGGGAAAATCTCAAGAAAAGATTCTCTGTTGGTAACAAGGTACGAATTCATCAACTAATGGAACAAATTGTGTCATGTCGTCAAGAGGGACAAGCTGTGATCGATTATTTTGGAAGATTGTCAAAAATGTGGGAAGAATTACAAGTGTATATAGACCTCTTCCAAACTGTACTTGCAACACAGCTGAAACCTATGAGAAAGAAAGAGAAGATGAACGTGTGCATCAATTCATCATGGGTCTTGATCAATCAAGATTCGGAAATGTCGTCACTGCTATTATTGAAGCAGATGATCTGCCAGATTTGGGAAAGGTCTATGCCAAAGTGATTCGAGAAGAGGATCGTCTAAACATGACCAAGATCAGAGAACAACAACAAGAAGCAATTAGTCTTGCGACTAAGAGTATTCAGCTAAGAGAGGAATTGACTCAGAACATGAGTCGAGACGTGTTGAATATGGTCACACGATCACAGTCTGCTGACACAGGGATAAAGAACAACAAAGACCGACAGTGCTTTCATTGCAGAAAACCTGGACATGAAAAGAGTGGCTGTTGGCAGATTGTTGGTTATCCAGATTGGTACATAGAGAGAGCCAAAGCAGGCAGAGGTTCAGGAAGAGGACGTGGGTCTGGTGGCTCTGCAGGCCAAGGTCGAGGACAAGTAAATGTGGCTCAGGCTTCAAGTTCTCAGTCTGTGTCGATACCAGAATTAACAACAGAGCAGTGGAAGGCCATATCAAATATGATTCAGGAGAAAACCATGACTCAGACCATGACTCAGACAAACAAACTATCGGGTAAAAGAATAGGGAATGTGATTATTGATACATGAGCTTCTCATCATATCACTGGGAATCTTTCACTATTACATAATGTTGTGGAAACATCGCATTGTAGTATTGGATTTGCAGATGGAAGTACCACAGTTTCGACAAGTAAAGGCACAATGACACTGACTGATCAGATTTCTCTTGAAGATGTTCTATATGTTCCTAATTTGAATTGCTCACTGATATATGTAGCCAAGTTGCTTCAACATACTGCGTGTGTAACACTTTTTACAGATACAATTTGCATCCTACAAGACCATTTTACGAAGATACGATTGGGAGAGGTAAAGAGCATGATGAAGTCTACTACTTCACAGAAGAGAAACCTGCACAAGTGAATAAAGCTGATGGAAACAGTTCAAGCCTGTGGCATCTCAGAATGGGGCATCCAGCTGTTAGTTCTGTTTCAAGTAGTCTTGGAGTCTTGAATTGTTCGAGTCAGAGTCCTTGTAATGTTTGTTTTAGAGCTAAACAAACAAGAGAAGTTTTTCCACTCAGTACTAATAAAGCGATTAAATGTTTTTCCCTTATTCATGTCGATGTTTGGGGACCTTATAAAGTTCCATCCTCATGCGAAGCTGTATACTTCCTTACTATAGTTGACGACTTCTCTCGTGCTGTGTTGACTTTCTTGCTGCTCGAGAAGTCAGAAGTTAAGACTCAGCTTCAGAACTTTTGTGCCATACTGAAAAACAATTTGGTAAATCTGTTAAAACAGTTAGAAGCGACAATGGTACAGAGTTTATGTGCGTCACTTCATATTTCAAAGAAAAAGGCATTGTGCATCAAACATCTTGTGTGGGAACACCACAACAAAATGGAAGAGTGGAGAAGAAGCATAGACACATATTGAATGTGGCAATATCTCTTATGTTCCAATCAGCTTTGCATGTGAAGTTTTGAGGAGAAGCAATGTTGACAGCCACGTATTTGATCAATAAAACTCCCACCAAACTTCTGGATAATCGTTCTCCTTACGAGATTTTACATGGGGAAAAACCCTCCTACGATCAACTACGTGTTTTTGGTTGCGCTTGCTTTACACATAGACGAGATAGAGACAAAAATAAATTCGGACCAAGAAGCATAAATTGGTTATTTGTTGGTTATCCTTCAGGCAAAAAGGGCTGGAGAGGTTTTCACCTTGATGATAACGAGTTTCTGATATCCAGGGACATTGTCTTTTTGGAAACCGAATTTCCCTTTGCTAGTGCTAATAATCCTCTTGATAAGCCATCCTCTACTTGTACTAACGACTGTGATGCAGATTGGTCTTTCTTTATGAATGAACCTAACAAGGGGAGATTGGGTCATGCTGAACACGACAGAGGGAGCTCTGATAGCCACATTCAGTAGTCAATGCCAGCCGTTGCAGACGCTTCACCTGCTGAGATCACTAACACAAATGATGATCAGCACCCGGCAACTTCCGTGGAGGAAACAACAACAGCTGCTCTTGTCTCAGAACCTGTGACTTTGGGAAAGGGATTAAGAGAACGTTTTCCCTCGGTCAAATTGTGTGACTAAGTCACTTATAATGCAAAAGTTCTTCGAGGAACTCCGCATGATGTTCCTGTAACAAACCATGTTGTTCTGCAATCACCAGCTAAGACACCTTATCCTCTAACTGATTTTATCTCTGACATGAACTTTTCTCTTCGTCATCAAGGTTTCCTAGCTATTGTTACCTCTGGCACAAAGCCTAAGAGCTTTAAACAAGCCCCTAAAGATACAAATTGGAGCAAAGCAATGTCAAATGAAATATCAGCTTTGGAGGATAATAATACCTGGAGTTTGGTTGATCTACCACCTGGTAAAATTGCTCTGGGAAATCAATGGGTGTATAGACTTAAATATCAGGCTGATGGAAGTCTTGAAAGACACAAAGCCAAACTCGTTGTGCTGGGAAATCATCAAGTCGATGGCATTTATTTCAACGAGACATTTGCTCTGGTGGTTAAGATGACAACCGTTCGAAGCTTGTTGAAAATGGTGGCTGCAAAAGGATGGGAAGTGCACCAAATGGATGTGCACAACGCCTTCTTGCACGGGGATTTAGACGAAGAGGTGTACATGAAGCTTCCACAAGGGTTCCACAGCTCTGATCCTTCTAAAGTGTGTCGCCTCCACAAATCTTTGTATGGACTTTGACAGGCACCAATATGCTAGTTCGAGAAGCTCACAAAGGCTTTGACAGATGTTGGCCTTAAACAATCATATGTTGATTACTAAATGTTTGTATACTCTGAAGGAGAAACAGAATTGCGGGTTTTAATCTACGTTGATGATCTAATCATTGGCGGGAACAAGCTCTCTGAGGTCTCTAAGTTCAATGATTACTTAGGTCAGTGTTTTCATATGAAAGATCTTGGCAAGCTGAAATACTTTCTTGGCATTGAAATGTCAAGAGGGAAAGATGGATTCATGTTGAACCAGAAGAAATATGCCATGGATATTGTTGCAGAGACAGGGCTTCTCGGAGCTAAACCAGCTCCTATACCTATGGAGCAGAATCATAAACTTGGTTTGGATACTAGTGATCTACTTAGTGATCTGGAACGTTATCGAAGACTGGTTGGGCGCTTGTCTATTTGGCAACTACAAGACCTGATTTGGCTTATCCGGTTCACATTATCTCGCAGTTCATGCAATCTCCCAGAGAAGCCCAGTGGGAAGCTGCTCTTCGAGTGGTTCGATACTTAAAAGGAACTCTTGGACAGGGTATTCATCTCAGCTCAGACAACAATCTTAAGTTGACAGTGTACTGCGATGCTGATTGGGCATCTTGTCCGATGACTCGTCGATCTTTAAGTGCTCATGTTGCTCTTCTTGGAGGCTCATCTATATCCTGGAAAACAAAGAAACAAACAGTCGTGTCTCACTCATCTGCTAAAGCAGAATATCGAGCAATGTCTGTTGCAACTCGTGAGATCAAATGGCTCGTGTGTTTTCTATTTGATATGGGGATCGAAGTCTCAAAACCAGTTCGATTGTACTGTGATAGTCAGGCTGCGATACACATAGCTGTTAATCCGGTTTTCCACGAAAGGACAAAGCACATCGAGAATGATTGTCATCAAGTTCGAGATGCAGTAAAAGACAGTCTCATTGAAACAGTTCATGTCAGAACAAATCAGCAGCTTGCTGACTTACTTACCAAGGCACTTGGACGAACACAATTTGATTTTCTTTTGTCCAAGTTAGGCCTTTGTAATCCTCATGCTCTAACTTGAGGGGGAGTATAGGAGATTAGATTGTATTTTGGGTCAAGTCGGTTTAGTGCCTAACGACTTGAACCGTCTGTGCTTACTTGTATAAATAGTTGGACTCATACGATAATAAGATCAGATCGTTCTTTGCTTTTCACACATATCACATTGTGTTAAAAGCAAATCCCCGTGATCTTCCTTCAATCTCGTTGGGATTTGACGGACTAGCAAATCATATTTTGACCCTTCCTTATTTGGATCAATCAATCCACAAAAGATGCGATCACTTGAATCCTCTAGTCTATGAGGATCACGAATTGTTGGAGATTGATACCAATACATATGAAGATCTGGAATCAAGCAGAATAAAAATCACTAATTCACAAAGATTGGGGGTGATTAATGGTGCTGAGAGAATCGATCTATATATAGACAAAAGAATAACGGGGATAACGCTTACGCTGCTTATCGCTCTTACCTCTAAACTATCTTACTTTCCTTCTCAATTTTGAGCACCATCCGATCAGCCACCCTTCGGGATGTCGAGAATGATAGGAAAATACCCACATAGAAGGAACATGAAGGTGGAGCTGGAGCCAATTGACATACCAGATTTAGATAGCTTTTGTCCCACTTGGGTTTTACTAGCTAAGGTTTTAATGAGGCCCTTTTCACATCAAAAGCCTTTCAAATTAACCTAAGGAGCGTCAAAGTGTGTCTCGGATCTTATGACCGTTACACCTTTTGAAAGTGTCCTTTTATCCCTTTTGTTTTAAGACCTTATCTTTAGTGCTTTTCGTTTTGGACCCAAATGTTAGGGCTTTCTTGCTTGAGAGAGTATTTAAACTCTAAACATTTGTATCCGTCATTTTTCATCCAACTTTGAAATAAAAAAACTAGAACTTTCCCTCACTAAGTTGGCTTATCTAAGTGTGTAATATCTTAGAACCAGAGGTGTGTCATATCCTGAGCTTTCAAGGTGTATCCAAGGCGAGTCATACCCTTGGTGGTCCTTTTCGATCCATTGGTTACCTTCTTCGAGCTATCGGTAACGTTTCTATCACTCATCGGAACATATCGAGAGCCGGCTGTGCATCAAACTTCTCTGTGGTGTCTCACCTAGTTCCGCGACACTTTTCCTGACCTATCTTTTGAGCAGAACTTCATTTGGACATCAGCAAGGGGTCTTCCAAGTTTGAGGAGCATCGGAGACGGTTTAAGTGGTTACCGTGGCTTTGGCCACTTCTGCGTACGGACGGCTGTCGTACAAACACCGACTTCAACATTTCCCCAGCCTAAACTCCACTTTTCCTTACTTATCTTTTGCTGAGTTTCATATCTCTACCTTCTCTGATTTGGTGCTAACTTTCAGGTCAAGAGTTCGAAGTTTGCTTTAGAGGACATTCCCTTGGTCGTGGCCTTCTAGGTGACACCTTTCTCGGATTCTCCAAGCCGATCCTCGGTTTCTCACAACCAGGGTTGTGTCACCAACTCTCCAGAGGACCAAAGATGGTGCAATTTTGTGATGAAGTAGAAGAGATCACAAGAAGAGACAACTACACAGATGATGCACCGGTAGATGACGAAGAAGAAGAGGTCAACTATATCCAAGGCCAGAACAACTACAACGGAGGATCCAACAACAACTTCAAGGGTAATTTCAAGAAGAGACAACTACACAGATGATGCACCGGTAGAAACCCTAACGTTGAGAATCCAGGTGATTAAGTTTATCCGCAAGGCCAAGGAAATCAGTTCCAAAGATTGAACACTCAGAGATACATGCCAAGAGGGCAATACCAATACCAGAACAAGCCGGCCTTCACGCCAAGCAAACCGAGCTTCCGAAGCAACTCCAGACAGTAACCTAGCTCTTCCAATCCGGAGGATCTTAAGGCCTTGATGTACCAACTTCTAGACTCCCAGAAACAACACGCAAAAGACTTGCATGCCAAGATTGATGGAGTATACAACGACCTTAATGGGAAATACTAGTCTCTAGCCGCCCATGTGAAGAAGATGCACGTACAACTAGCTCAGACGGCCGACGCCGTAAAGAGACAAGCTGGGACACTTCCTGGAAAGTCGGAAGAGAATCCTAGAGGGTATTGTGTAGTGATCGAAGCCACCACGAGAAGCACAACCGATGATTACGCTTGTGACCAAGGAGAGAGTCATACAGCTCGCACTATCAAGTACGACACGACCAATAGGATAGAAGGCCGCCGAGACTCTCCACATACGCCATCTCACAGACTGCCTAGCCGCTATCATCCCTACCCAAGCAGGCCTAAGAGACTCATTGGAAAGCACGGCCTCTACGAGTTCAACAAAAAGGTTATGGCGTTCCCCCAAAGCCTCACCTTTGAGTTTGCCTGGGAAAACCGTGATCTCAAAAGACACTTCGATGGATCTTCGGAAACAATGGAGGAAATCAAAGACCTATTCTTAGAAGCTTGTGTAATGCCTAACAAGTGGAAGAAGGAAATCCCCAAGCAGTTTGACCCCGGCAAGTTCCTGCTCTCGGTTGACATCAACGATTGAATGATGCACTCCGCACTATGCGACTCTGGAGCATGCATCAACGTGATGTCTAAAGACGCGTGCGACTACCTAGGGTTGGAGATGTCCGACTGCAACCACATGAGGATAACAATGGCAGATAGCTCGACCAAGAACCCGTGTGGAAAGCTTATTGGAGTGAAAGTCATGATCTTAGGATGCATGCTACCCACGGACTTCTACGTTCTCGACATACCAAAGGGACCTCATCACTCGATAATCCTAGGCCGAAGCTTCTTACACTCAGCCGGGGCAAATATGGACTTCACCAGAGGAGAGCTACAACTCAAGAGTGTGGGAGAACAAGTACACTACCTCTACTCGTCGGACGTGTTCCTATCAGCCGCTTTACAAATAGGAGAGGTCGAAGACGGCGACCCTCCACACGAAGACGCCTACGACCCGACCGTCCCACCACACGATGCCAGAGACGAAGACGGACTCGATGACATGATGAGAAAGTTCAATGAGACCTTGAAGAACGTTATAGATGAGCAAGACCAGAATCTCTTGAACCACCAATCAAATAGAGAAAGTTTGCACGAGTTAGAGGAAGAAGTCAAGGACAACTATGGAGACATACGTTGGAGACTAGAAATTCAAGACAGTTGGAACGCTTGCATGATGGAAAAGATAGGTTTCCTTGAAGCACAAAATGCAGCAAATAGCAAGATCATAGAAAGGCTTCAGGACATGATCATCAAGCTAGAGAAAGGCTACAAACCGCCTTGAACCAACCATGTGAAGCTAAGTGACTTTAAACAAGCGTTGAGTGGGAGGCAACCCACTAGGTACTTTTCCCTATTTTCCTATCTATGCATTTAGTTTTTGTTTTTTTCATCCTTTCACATGCTTATATTACACAAGGGACTGTGTAATTTAAGTGTGGGGGAGGATCCTATCCATTTAACGACGTTTGTTCGTTTTGTTTTAGATTTTTCCGAAAATTTTCAAAATTATAGAAGTCCTTTTAAAGTCAAGAAAACCTAAGATCACATGGACCACAAGCACGCCTGCTCTCTAAGGACATGGAGCACCTTAGCACGAGCAAACTGAGGGACGCACACACGACCAACACACCTTGGGTAACCCTTTCCATTTGAATTGTCTCGGCACTTGATAACTGACTATATTTCAGGACATGAAAATACTCTAAAAATTCTTGCTCATAGACTTGAGATGCATTGGCCTACTCCTCAAGTAGGTGACCTAAGGGCATGGCAATAACCATAGTACGATCCCCTTCTCCCTTCCCTTCAAAAAGAAAAGAAAAAGTCGATGGTTGGCTTAAAAAAAAATCTAACCCAAGAAGAATTGTGGGAACGGACAACCATCAAGAAAAAAGAATAAAAAAGGAGAAGAGAAAAAAAAGAAAAGAAAACAAAGACTTACCAAACTGAAGAAAAAGAAACCCTAAGGGGTTAAAACCGGTTTGAGGAAGTGAGAAAAGGGAGAGGAAAGGGATCCAAAGTTCAGAACAGCCCAATGGGGACCTTGGAGAGTAAAGGGCAAAGGCCTTTCATCGATCTTGTATGGGTAAAGACCAAACCTTATTCTTAATCTGCTTAAATGAGTCAATAGATTGTGTTTGATGAGAGTATAATTTGCTCTCGTATAACCTATATTACTGATGATTTTGGTGTTATTATTGACTTGATATAGAATTTCTTTAGTTGTTTTCATAAGATTTTAGGTTTTGGAGCAAAAGGAGAGCATTGGGTGGAAAACCCCTAAAAACGTCTAAATCGAGGTCATAATGGAAAAATTCACAAGTTCCTAACCAGACACGAACACGAAGCAGTAATGGGCTTAAATCAAAGCTGGAGACATCTAGTTTCCACAGAATTTTGCCACATGCCATTTGGAGTTCTCTGCTGAGAGTAATCCCAATTCTTGCAAAGGTGCTCGAAGGAACCGATCATTAGTCGGTGAAGATTGATTTATTGAAGCACCTTCCGAACCAGAAAGTGGTACAACCCTATTATGGACAGAACGATAATTGGATCAGCTTTCCAATGCCACTGAGAATGCATCATTTAAAGCTCTCAAGCCCACGGTGTCCTAGTTAGACCGCGGCCTTGACTTCGCAGCACCCAAGTAGAAGCTAAGGCCCGTCCGGCCCATCAAATGCGCGGCCCTGACAACACCAACTCTCATTCATTCTAGAAGACTCTCTGATGAATAGAAATGGAAAAGATCAAGCCTTGGCGTGCACTCCTTGGCATTGAATGGATGCAATATTCCCCAAGCACAAAAAAAGAAAGTCTTGGGCGATTTACCATTTTGCAAAAAGGCAACCCTAGCTCGCCTTCTCCAGCTCCTAACTCTATAAATACTTCATTCTTTAGCTCTTTTAAAGACATCACGAAAGCTAGAGAGCTTTTTTTGTTTCTTAGATCATTAGGTTTAGTTTAGGGTTCGTGAGTGGAGACAATAGAGGTCGAACCTCTTGTCTTAGTATGCTCGAGTTCTTTAAACTCTACCGACTTGTTTCTATCCTTTTCCAATCTTAATAGATCGTTTCTCTTATTATTCTACTGTTCCTCTACTGTCTTGTTATTGCTTTGATATTATTCGTGATCCTTGTGTGTGTTCAAGCCTTTGTTTCTTTTATTCAACCCTTATAAACCGCAAGTTACTTTGTTTCGTTGCTTTGCTTGATNTCTTAATAGATCGTTTCTCTTATTATTCTACTGTTCCTCTACTGTCTTGTTATTGCTTTGATATTATTCGTGATCCTTGTGTGTGTTCAAGCCTTTGTTTCTTTTATTCAACCCTTATAAACCGCAAGTTACTTTGTTTCGTTGCTTTGCTTGATTTGTTCTTGCTTTGTTTCTGATTTATTTGCTAAAAAATCAAGTTCCTTAGGGTTTAGATCTGTTCTTAGGTTCTAGATCTGTGAGTAAACCGAAGAAGTCAAGCCAAGCTTCTCTTCGGTGCAAAAACTTAACCTAGTTCGGATTCTAGCTCTAACTTGTTGTATTAGTTTTCTTGCTTGTTTATTTAACCTACTACACATGTCTATCTCAATATTATTCATGTGTGAGTAGTAGGTAGTTGGGTCTAGGGAGTTTCCTACAAGGAAACCATGATCTAGACATGCTAAAGGTTCGGATTCAATAAGAGTGTTGCCTAAGAGTCTTCTCTCAACCCGCGTGTAATGCTTGGCTATGCTTGTTCATCTAGCCCATGATCCAAGGAATCTCATAGGGGCAAAATCCCATGCGAGGTCAGACCATTTGTTGAGAGAGCAACCGAGAGGAACTTTTTATAGGGACAAAATCCCATGCATAGACTTCCCTTTTAGGGTCTCATGGTTGTGAGCATATCGACTCAGCCCCGGAATAATGCTAGCTTGGCCACCATGGGAATGAATATTATCGCCCTTGGTTATTTGGGCCGTGTAGCTAAGGGTCTCAATGCACCACGACAGTGGGGTGGGACCAAGTAACTCTTGTTGAGCTCTAGAGGGCACATTCATGCCACTCTTAGAACCGAACCAACTATATCATGAGATCCAAGAAGGGGATCTCCCAAAGCCCTAACGTTTTAGTTATTTGAATTCTCTTATTTGTAATTTGTTTTTCCCTTCTTTGTTTGCTTAATCTCATTGCTTGTTTACTTTGTTGCACTGTTACCATAAAAACCAAACCCCATAATCAACTTAGCTCTAGTGAACGTTTAGACCTAAAAACACATTCCATGTGGATTCGAACCCTAAGTACTCAACTAGCATAGTTGTGCACTTGCAGCCTGTGTAGTGACGAGGAAAAGGAGATTAAGACCTCTGATCATTTTGGGCGGAGAGATCTGTCCNGAGATCCGCCCACATCAGAGACCACACCGGTCAAGCCCACCAGTCAGAACTTACCGGCGGAGACCCCGACGGAACAGAATATTCCAAGTTTAAATTTCCTTAATTTGGCTTAGTATTTAGGGGGCCAATAACTAAAACCCTAGACATGTTTTACCTTAGTTTTTCATTCTAGTTTTTCTTCTCTAAAGTTTTTTAGATCTAGGTTTTCTCTCTAGATTTTCTCTCTTCTCAAGAACTCTTTGTAGCTCTTTGATTATCTTTTATTACATATGTTTTTCTTTGATTCCTCTCTTTGATTGTTTACTGCTTTTGATTTCTATTCTCTTCTCTTATTTTCTCTCACAAATCATGTCTAGAAACTATCTAAGTGTTCTAGGCATGATGTGTGAGTAGTCAACTTTAGCTTATGGATTAGGGTAGATTAGGGCTTTTGATTTATTATTTATGATGTTTGGGGTTTGATTTATTATGTCTTCACTTGTTTAATGTGCTTAATGCTAGATTAGACCTAATTACTGTCGTCTATATCTTAGGAGAATTATCGCCTGAGAGGTGTTCAATGAAATGCCTGAATGAATTAAACTTGTGCTAAATGAGACATTTTCAAGAGATTGTGTTAGGATTGTTTAGTAGTTGCATAGACTAGAACTTTAATGCTTTTAATTATGTATTTGGCCAAGAGATTGTGTGAATGCATGATTAGGATAAGGGTTTCTACCACGAGAGTGGATTAACCTAAATTGGATAGTTCTTAGACTAAGAAAAAGTATTATATGATGAGACTGAATATCATGAACATGAAATTGACTGCCCAATTTTATTTCCCTAGTCCATATGCTTATTTTAATTCCTGAATTTACATTTTCTTCTATCCCGTTGACTTTTAGCTGACTTTTGTGTTTCACTTTATTTTAATTGAATTGCTTAATTAGGATTGTTAGTGACAAACATACCCTATTGCTTCCACCTAGACTTAGCTAAATCCATCATAGAACTAGTACGTTATCACCGCCTGAGTTGGTTCGACAAATTTACTTCCACTATACTACATTGATACTTGGGGCTTTACTAACTGATAGTAAAAATTCTACTTACATATTGGCGCCGTAACCGATAGCTATTAGTTACTGATCTCTCTACTCTCAGTGTCTTGTTTTCTCAGGCACATTCTACTTGCGACATCATGATAGAGTTCTTGGGATACCAAAGTGCTCCACCACCGCATCATTACCCAGACCAAGAGCCTCCCAATTTCTACAATACTTCATCTTCTACTGCCAACGAGGATCAAACTATACAAATGTTGAGACAACTTTTGGAGGGTTAGAACAGATACCAAGAATTCTTTGAGAAATTTCAGAGAGTAGTCAACGACCAACTTGCTGATTTTCGCGGCGGTATTAACCTAAAATTTGAAGGAATGACGAACAAAGTTGAAGTTGTCGAAGTAAAGGTCAATCAGATTAGCTCAGATGTGGACGACGTTACACGTCAAGTCGCTCGATCCAACTCACGCATGACACTTCTGGAGAACAAAGTGAGCCAATTGGAACACATCAACAAGATATTCATGGATCGGCTAACGAATAATGCACCAATCCCCATTGACATTATCAGGTCCGTTACAACAAGTTTTCTCACCGAGGACGATGAGAAACAAGATAGGGGGTGATCATTCAGAA
>OVAU01000769.1:0-10807 GCA_900406315.1 Biscutella laevigata subsp. laevigata
CGCCTGAGGCCTTTCTATAACTCCAACTAGTTCCTTAGACTTCAGCGCAAAAACAACTCTGGCAAATCTCAAAGCCTTCATGCTCTCCATCGCCCATAATAAGCCTTTTACCTTAACCTGCATTAAGGAAGCCATACCTACAGCCGAGCATCGACTATGCAGAAGAACCTTGCCTGAAAAATCTCGGACTATCCAAGCGAGTCCACCCATCTGTTTTCTTTTCGACCAAGAAACGCCAATATTGCATTTTATCCAAGGTTCTCTTGGAGGTCTCCATCTCTTGACAATCTTACCAACCATTGGAGCCACCATGTACTGGTTATCTTCTTCCTTTACCTGAGCCGCCAGCCATAATCTTGACTCATCAAGGATTTTAGTCATCATCTCCCAGAAAGAGAAAACTCTTCCACTAAAGAAAACTGAGTTCCGATTCTTCCACATTAACCATAATGCCCATGGCGCCAAGGACTTGATTTCCACCGAGAATCGATTGTCAACCAAAATCCCCAGCAGGTAACTCATGTTCTGGTACTCAGATACCTGATTCCAGCCATTTGGGGGGTGCGGAAAACCGATCAAAGCCCAAATTTGTCTAGCAAGGGTACAAGCAAACAACAGATGGTTAATTGTCTCTCTGTCAGCACCACACATAATGCACACCTCCTCCAATTTAACACATCTCGTCTTGAATCTCGCAAACCGGAACTGCTCCACTTAGAATTTTCCAAAGGAAGTTAAGAATTTTGGGGGGCGCACCAAAAGACCATATCTGCTGCTTAAGAACATTGAGACTTGGTTTGACTTCTTCTTCCCTAAGAATGGATTCATTGCTCAAACGACTTGCTGCCCAATACCCATATTTAACTGAGTACTCCCCAGAGTGGTTGTGTTTCCAAATCCAAAAATCATCTATCTCCACAACCGGCTTAATACGGTTAATGGCCTCTATGTCATCTGGTCCGAATAGATTTTGTAATAGACTCTGCTTCAAACCCCTTTCTTCCAAGTTTATGAGATCAGAGACTTGCATAGTGAGATCCGTGAAAGCATGAATCATGTGCGGTCTGCGCCATTCTCCATCCCAAATTCATGCATCCTCCCATACATTGGTTGAAACACCATTTCCAATCTGCTTTGAGAGCCCCTTACTCAAGAGTTCTCTGCCATATAACACGCTCCTCCAAGCATATGAGGGTCGTCGACCTAGACCAGCATCTAAGGCCGATAAGTGGCGGTAATATCTGCTTTTCAGAACACGAGCGACTAAACTGTCTGGAAATTGCATCAATCTCCACGCCTGCTTTGCCAAGAGAGCTTGATTGAAGGTTTGTATATCTCTGAAACCCAGACCACCATATGCTTTCGAGAGACAAATCTTTTTCCTACTAACCCAGTGGATTTTTTTCTTTCCTTCTTGCGCATTCCACCAAAAATTCGCCATTGCTGAAGAGAGTTTACGACAAGTGTGTTGAGGCAATTTAAAGCACGACATCGCATACACAGGCATCGCAAGGGTAACCGCTTTTAATAGAACTTCTTTACCACCCATAGATAGCGTTCTAGCAAACCAGCCTGATAAACGCCCTTCCAACCTCTCACTCAAGTAAGATAGCAGCTCTGCTTTCGAACCACTAAAACACTCGGGTAAACCGAGATAAGAGCCAGCTCCTCCTTCCTTAAAGATCCCAAACTGTTGTTGAATTAATGGTCTCAAGTTATGATCTACTCTTTTCCCGAAAGTAATGGATGATTTGTCCAAATTGATGACTTGACCAGTGGCTTCACCGTAAGACTTTAAGATCTTTTGAAGAGCTTCACACTGTCCCAACGACGCTTTGCAAATGAAAAGACTATCATCTGCAAAAAGTAGATGATTGATAGCCTGGCCATCCTTTGAAAATCTGATTCCTGAGACTTCTTTTCTACTTTCTGCTCTGTTTAGGTGATATGTGAGCCCTTCAGTGCACAAGACAAACAGGAAGGGTGAAAGAGGGTCACCTTGACGCAACCCTCATTGCGGCTTTACTAGCCCATGCGGTTGATCATTGATGAGAATTGTGTATGTGACTGAAGAAACACACCCCATCGTCCAACCTATCCATCTTTCATGAAAACCTAGAGCTCGAAGGAGTTCTTCCAAGTAGGTCCACTCTACACGGTCATACGCTTTAGACATATCTGATTTGACTGCTAAAAACTCACCCGAAATCTTCTTATCTGTTCTTAGGGCATAAACTAACTCATGAGCAATAATAATATTGTCCGATATCAATCTTTCAGCCACAAAAGCAGACTGAAACGGAGACACAATCATACCGAGGAACGGTTGAACTCTCTTCACAAGCACTTTAGAGATGATTTTATACACCACCGAGCAGAGACTGATGGGTCTCAATTCCTTCATCTTCTTCGGAAAAACAACTTTTGGAATCAGGCAAAGTTGCATGAAATTCCAATATGAGGAGCAAACTCCAGTGTCAAAGAAAAGCTTTACTTCCATGTAGACTTGGTTTTTCACAACCTCCCAGTGATGTTGGAAGAAATTGGCAGTCATACCATCATTTCCAGGGCGATGGAGGGATTAATCTCAAAAGCAGCCTCTCTCACTTCTTCCATCGAGATGGCTCTGATCAACTCAACATTCATCTCAGCAGTTACCGTCTTTTGAAACCCATGGAAGAAATCTTGAAAACCAGTCGGCATTAAAGACGTAAAAAATGAATTAAAATAATCAACTGCAATCAACCTCTTATATGTTTCAGACCTATGTAGTGTTCCTTCATCATCCTCCAGAACCTCAATCCTCTTTTTTGAATTTGCGTTCTTGACCGATATATGAAAGAATCTAGAATTTCTATCACCAGCTTTCATCCATTTGTCTCTGCTTTTTTTTCTCCAGAAGGCTTCCTCTTCTCGATAAAGACTCATAACATCCTTCCTTAAGTGAAAAATCCTTCGTGTATCTGGATTATCAGACGATTCAGCCTCTTCAAGAGCTCTCTTGCTTTCGTTAAGTTTCAACTCAGAATTCTGCTTGTTCACTTTCGTCCACTTTGACAGCGCAATTCTGCAATGCTTCATTCTCTTAGTGACTGATACATCACCCGTTCTTTCAGTAGTATTCCACGCCTCGGAAACCGACTGTCGTATCTGAACCATCCTTTAACACGAGGCGTCGAGTCAACCAGGTTAACAAGAACAGGCCTATGATCAGACCCTCTCTTATCCAAAAAAAACTGAATAGCAAATCTAAAAGCCCCAGGCCAAGCTTGATTGACGAAACATCTGTCTAGTTTGCATTGGACCCAATGTTTTCCCCTTTGACCACCCCAAGTGAAACTGTTCCTAGAGCTTCTGAGAAGATTCATACCACATACCGATAACATGCTACAAAAAGGTTGGAACGAAGAAGCAGATCTTGAAGGACCTCCCATCTTTTCTCCATTATGGAGGATAGCATTAAAATCCCCCAACAAAAACCACGGCTCCTTGTGACCAATACCAATACGGGACATCTTTTCCCAGAGATGAGACCTGTTCTTTAGTAGAGGCTCTCCATAAACAAAAGATAGGAAAGTAACTACACAACTTATCCGAATTTGAGCGTCAACTATATTCTTATCCGACTCCAACACCAGCATATCTACACTTGATTTCCAAAATAAAGCTAGACCACCGCCATGACCCACTGGCTCCACCGTATGTACACGATCAAAACCCAACCACACTCTTAAATCCTCAATTGTGTCTCTACCATTCATCGTCTCCATCAAGAACAAAACCTCAGGAGAGAGATGCTTGCAAATCTCTCTAAGGCGTTGAACCGCCAAGTCCTGGGACCGTCCCAACCCCTGGCAGTTCCAGCTACAAAGACTCATTGGGATGGCAGCGATCCCTGAGCGGGGATCACCGAAAGATTTTGTTTTTTACCACCTCTGGAATAGACAACCACATCCTCCTTAGCTTTCCTTTTCCTTCCCTCCGCTGGATCAAGATAATCAGCCCCAGTATTATCAACAATTTCTTCCACCACAATGCCAGACTTGAGAGTTTTCCTCGAATTCTTTCCAGCCTTGCTGCGACGTTTAAGTTTAGGCTTAGAAGTCCCGGATGAGTCAGATTTTGGGGAAAATGGCTTTTCACCCGTTGAACCTCCTTGCCCAAACCTGAAAGATGGAAAGCAACTTGTATGCTCCTCCACTAAGTCTGCCTTGGAGCTTAAGGTATTTGAGGATCCTCCAGCACTTAATCGGTCTCTCCTTAAGTCTCCGTACTCGCCGGGTGTTTCAATATTTGTTCCTTAGCTTCATAATCAAAGACAAGCCTTTGCCTTTCATAAGATCATCCGTAATGATCGGTTTAGGCTCAAGCCGCAGGATAGTTTTGGCCTTCATTGGGTCACTCTCCACCTCTTTGATCAAAGATTTAACCCTTTCCTCTCTCAAAACCCTTTCCGGACCATTAGCCATAAGTAAATATTGGCGCATCCCTTCAAGAACTTATGCTGCTATTTTTGGTCTACCCGTGACCGGATCTCTACACACTTGGTTCTCTTTTAAGACTCCAAAAAGCGGATCTGATTCCTTCAGGACTTGTTCGGCCACTGGAGAGCTTCCAGAAGCCTTCCCCTGTACTCCCGCTCTAGACATTTCTTGTTGACGAAGGAACAAAGGACATTGGGGCTGAGCGTGAATCATTATTTGGCAAGTGAAACACCGCTTTTGCACCCTCTCATAAGCATAAAACACAGTGAAAGGTTCTCCAGAGCGGTGGGTTAGGTTCTTAGACAGTCGCAGAGGCTTGGAAACATCAAAATTTACAAGCACTCTAATTGCTTCATCCTGATGCATCTTAGATACGTCGAACGGTACTTCCTTAACCTGTCCCACAAATTCACCAAAGTATGTGATTGCTTCGATAGTATAGCAGTTAACTGGTACATTCCTGATCTGAACCCAAATGTCCACAAACTGAAGGTAATCTGGTGGGGGTTTTTCAATCCAGCGTTCCAAGACAATGGCCCATTCGTTGTAAGTTTGTATTCCCTTGTCTATTATCTCCTTCATTTCCTCCTCAGATTGGAAAATGAATTGAAAACTTTCCCTCGACAAAGCAACGTCCCTTATTTTGTTCACTTTCTGCCATTTCCTTGGTAAACCTCTAATAACATCCGAAACCTTTTGCTTATCCGGGTTCAAAATGCGCCCTATTAGACTCAGCC
Source organism: Biscutella laevigata subsp. laevigata (assembly GCA_900406315.1). Taxonomy (NCBI): domain Eukaryota; kingdom Viridiplantae; phylum Streptophyta; class Magnoliopsida; order Brassicales; family Brassicaceae; genus Biscutella; species Biscutella laevigata. The sequence continues at coordinate 5,222 of OVAU01000769.1, forward strand.
TATTCCTCTCTGTAGAGTTAAACTCAGGTAAATCAGGCATAAGAGTTGGATCATCAGGTTCATCAAGGCTCATTGCCATGAGAGCCTTATCAATAGCAGACGACATCTCCAAACAGCACCGCTTCGGGAAAGAGACTCCTGACTCGGCAAAGACAGAGAGACTTAACCACAAACGCTACAGACACACTCAACACCGCTTCAACAAACCCAACACAAGCACAACAAACAATACGACTTGAAGTTTCGAAAAGATCACCGATCCTCCAAACAGTAAGACAACACTTCAAGCCAAAGCAAAAGACACCGACCACACTACTACAACAGAGAAATCCGCTTGGAAAACTCAATGAAACACACAGCAGAAAGAAGAGTTTGAGCCTCAAGGAGAAAGCTTCAAGAACCTTCAAGCACCTTCAAGCGTCGTGAAGAAAGATCTCACCAAACAGCATCTTCAAGCTAAGCCACACGATTGCCCCTCGAGCCCAAGCCCCAAACTCAGCAACAAATATCCACCGTTAGATCACCTTTAGGAGAAAAAGCAAACCCTCTATTTCAAACAGCACATACTAAGCCCAAAAAAGGGGAGCTTCTCAATTTAATTCAGCTTTTGTAGATACTTTAGGATTGTGTGGCATATAGTGGGAGTTTCTAACTGATCGTTTTTATCACTTGTATGTGTGTGTTTATTGGACAGATGTGATGCAGAGTCAACAAGATACAATTACGCCTTTCCAGATTTTGGGTGGTGAAGCCCAAGTTGTTCAGGTAGATTGCCTAGCAATTAACATCATCTTTTCATTTTAACTTTTCTCAAACCATTGATCTTATGTTGACAGATAATGTTAAAGTCAGAAGAAAAAGTCATTGCTAAGCCTGGTAATTCCCCTGAAGATTAACTCATCTGTTCTGTTTTGTAAGAGCTGTCTGAGTTCATTTGTGTTATTGATTCAATACGGTTCTGTAGATTCCATGTGCTACATGTCTGGGTCCATCGAGATGGAAAATACATACAATCCTGAGCAAGAAGTTGGAGTCTTGCAGTAGATTTTGGGCAAGAGTGTAAGCAGCATACTTCTCAAAAATACTGGGCAAAACGATGGATTTGTGGGTAGTGCTGCACCTTACTTGGCTAGGATCGTGGTAGTATGAATGTTGTTTTGTTGTTGTAATTATGGGATATGATAAATCTGTTTAAGAAACCAAAGTTAGTATCTACGACAACATATTTAATAAACTAAAAGTTGGAGTTCTTAATTTATGTCATTAGACTAAATAATAATAGAATACTCTTTTTTCCTGTAAATGTTAAATTTTATACCACTTTGATTTTTGGCAGAGATACAGAGAAATATAAGGATCAGAGAAAAACAAAAAAAAGACAGGAATTTAACAGCAACAATGACCCAACACAGATTCAAAAACTAAGACCTAGAACCTAAAAAACCCTAAAGACCTAAAAAGGCCCAAAAGCCCAACAGGCCCAAAAAGCTTTTAGGTCCAAGAGCCCACGAAAACACTAACCCTAATCTCACAAGGAGATCGCGGCGCCGCCGTCGGTAACGCCGCCGACAAACGAACCGACGAGCAGATCGCACCACAGAGAAGACGGTGACCAGTCGCCTTAACACCGCAGCTTGTGCCACGCCGTCGAGAAGATCCATGACAAGAGAGGACTCGCGCCAACATTGAAGAAGCTCTCCTCCTCCACTCCACGAAATGGACCCCTCCGGATGGAGCGAAAGGAGAAGAGACAACTTACCGCAAGCTTGAATCGCCGCCGGAGGAGGGAGAGCAACGCCGGCCTAGACCCAGCCGACCACCAGCAAACGTCTAACCGCGCCTAGCGCCAGGCCGGCCGAAGAAGAAAGCTCCAGAAGGCAGAAAGAGGCGAGGGGAACCCCACGAAAACCGGTGACAAGAGACGGTGGGGAAGGGTTAAAACCCTAACTCCAGCGGAGGTCCCAAACGAGCGCCGGGACCGAAGAAGTAAGAGCCTTTCGGATTACATACAGAGACATGATGCAAGGCTCCGCCGAAGAAGAATATAATATTCTTAAGAACTCATTCTTAAGAATTCATTGATGAACATGGTTTAAGTTAGAAAACATTACAAAATTTGCTACTTCTTTTAAGAATACGTATTAGGATAGTGAGACTATTTCAAGCACACCAAGGTAGAAAATGCATAATATATTAGGTGATCAATTTTGTTTTGTCTGAAAAAAAACGTGCAATTCATTAATCATATTTGTGCTCAGTCTAGCGGTAGCAAAATTCTATTTTTATAAAATCCATACAGCATGACATCCAAAACAATAAAAACTAAAACGAAAGAAGCTTTAATTGAATCTTTGTCATTGAGGTGTCTTTCCACATAATTAAAATAATTTTACTGCCAATAGATTGGCTATTCTAATAGGTGCACTTTTTTCAATACCTTTCAATTAAAATCAAAGTATTTCAGACATAATCAACTATATATCAATAATTATATAACTTCTAATTGAATAAATATTTATAAAATTATATATAACATCTATTATATTAGAATATAATAGTTGGCAAAAAATGAATATAATAAATCTATTATCTTCTACTATTACAATAAATTAAAGTTAATTTTAAAATTTAATAATTATGAGCAAATAAATATCTAGTAAACATTATTTTTTAATATATCCCAAAATAATTACAAAATCAAATTTATATACACTATTTTAAGATAATATCATTTAGTATCTAAAATTATTTAAATCATTGTTAAAAACTATATAATTTGTTGATTTGTATCCAAAAGTACATAAAATTAATAGTTACTTGAATAATATTATTAACTGAACAATATAATATTTTAAATAATAATTTATTTATTAACTATTATAAATATGAAAATTTTATATTTAAGAACTAATTTACAATGGCAAGCGCACTCTAATTCTTAGTTAAATATAAACAAACTAGATTTTTGACCCGCGTTATACGCGAGATTGAATATTATAAAATTTAATTATAATTTATAAAATAACAATATAAAATTGTATATATATATATTAGAAAATATTTATTATTGGTAATCCCCTATATATTAAAACAGAATAAATTTACCATGAAAAAGTAATAATTAATTTTATCTTAGGATGATTAGGAAACTATTTCGTTACAATAATATTTTTTCCTACATTATATATCCCATTAAAAAAATATACCTCTAAATAAATATTTTTGTTCTTAAAACTTTTATGATTTAATAATTTTAAAATATTAGTTTTCTTTATATCATGATTTTTTTGAAATACCCATAGATTTAAGGATTTAATAGTTCTTAGATTATAAGATTTTTAAAAATATATCCTAAAGTGCATGTTGCTGTTGTGTTTTCACGGGATGTTTTTTTCATTAGATTTAAATTTTAGTTATATATAATATACATTTTAATGGCAAATTAGGTAATTAATTTAGTAATTCAAACTTTTTTATTTGGTTTTGAGAAGATCTAGCACGATAACACATCATTATATATATATATATATATATATATATATATGTAAATCACACTTATTATTTTTTTAAAATGTTTTTTAATTAATATTTAAGGGATCGGATGCAGATTTTGAGATCACAATGTTTCAGTTCTGACTGGATTTGCTTTCGCGTGTCACGGAAAAGAGTTTGAACCAAAGTACAACGGTCAGTGAATTAAACAATTAATTAAAAAAAATAAGAAAGGATTTAAAATAAATAATAAAACAAACATCCTCGTAATAAACAGATCGTCAAAGTCTCAGACTCTCCAAGCAAAACTCTCTCTCCAAAAACACAGTCGCCGCCCCTCTTTGAAATTTCAGATCTTTTCGCCGGAGCCGCCATCTCCGGTTTCCGACTTCGTCGGCGCCGTGAGAGGGTTGGCTGCGGCTCCTGTTTCCTTTCTTTTGCTGTTTGTCGTGTGGTGTTTGCTGGAGTCCCTGAGATGTGCTGCTTGCGAGGTGAGGTTTAGATGGCGGAGGTCGCGACTCTTCTTTGTCACCGGCGCGGCCATTCTCTTCGGCAGATCTCAAGGATTTCGGGTTTGTACAGCGGTCTGATGTCGTTAGTCCGGCAAGGTTGCTCTCGGATAATGGACTCACGTGTTCAGAGATCGTTTCTCTTTTCCTCGGGCGGACCTCTCCGGCAAGGGCTGACTCGATTCGGGTGACCGGTGTGGTTTGGTTGAGCATCACCCTCTTTAGCTTCTCGCGCGGCTTTTCTTTTTCCTGGTGACGCTGGCTCCTTCACGGGTGTCTTTTCTTGCTCTTGCTCTGTTGTGTTACGAGAGGCAGGTTCAGGTTTGGCAGTGTGTCGAGGTTGGGCGGTCTGGGGGCCGTGACGAGTTGGTGGGCGGTGCCTCAGGGAACTCTCTTTGGTTCGCTTCCGGTCGGGTGTCTTGCAGGTTTGGTGTTTTCTGTCTGGGTAGGGTGATAGATTTTGTCCGTGTAGTGGTGTTATCCAGGCTTATTGCTTGTGTCGGGTGTGTAGTGCTTTCTGTAGTCTGCTCGATTGTTCAGCTTTCGTTTTAGTCTGCTTTGTTGTTTATCTTGGAAGGTTTAGCCGGCTTTGTTTGGTCTCCTTTTGTTGGTTTATTTGTGGTCTTCGGTCCACTTGTAATTTCTCTTAGGTCTTAATCGGATCGCATTCTTCATCAACTTTCATCATGGATGTTTGGTGAATCGATTAAGCGGCTTTTTGCCTCCTCTACTAGAATTCATCATCAGATTTGGTCGAGATCTGATTGGATGTGTGCTCTCTTTTCCGATTTGTTTCGACTTTGTTTCGTTAAATCTGGATAAGGCTATGTTTCTGCCGTTTCCTACGGTTCAATAGCATGAGAGTGCTCGTTAACTTCTGAAGTCTATATCATCCAAATGAGGACAAGATGAGAAGCATTGTCTGACGTTGTTTTATGTTTTCTTGTACGTTTTAAGTTTTTTGTACTTTTTAAGTTTCTTGTAATTCCCGTTTGGGCTACTCGTTCTGTAGCGGTTTTCACTTGTTATATATTCTACCAGTTGAAAAAAAAAAAAAACATCCTCGTAAATTCCCACACCAATAAGTAAATTACTATAAATAAAATGGAAATTAGGTAATGAGTCATGACTAGACGACCACTGGTCCACTTCACCTGCATTTCTCTGACAATGTGAGAGAAACATAATTAAGAATAAAATTCCCAAGAAACACAAAATCCCATTTTTTTTTTACACAAAATACTTATACATTAATTAGAAAGAATTAACCATTTTACGGTAGGGGAGGATTTCCTAATTCTAACTTGCTTTGCTAATCTGTCAGCTACTATATTCACATTTCTGGGAATCTTTAAGAGCTCAAAAGAAGGAGCATGTTGAAAGATGCTACACATGTCTTCAAGCAGATATTGAATCAACTAGTATAGATCAAACACACTTTCTTATTGATATAGGAAACTGCCTCAAAACATATAACAATCTAATGTTTAATCTCTCACAGAACTCATAAAGATATCACAACTTTGATATCTTCTATATATAAAATTAGCTACTCCTAATCCTACTATCATAAGGAACAAACACT
>OVAU01000770.1:0-18011 GCA_900406315.1 Biscutella laevigata subsp. laevigata
TTAATATTAATATTTGAATTTAATTTTATTTTATATTAGTAGATTTACATCTTTTCGGGAATTCCCGTTCCCGTCTCGTCCCATCCTGTCTCATTCCCGTTTCCGTCCCGTATTTTAAATGGGACAAAATAGGACAAGTTTTTCATTCCCAAAATTCTCGTCCCATTCCCGTTCCCGAAAATTCCCGTTTGCCCATCCCTACATGGAGGTTATGAAATAGTTTCATTTTCAATGTAACATTTAGAAGAAAATCATGGTGTTTATTTATATGAGCATTAATTAACCAATAGCGACCTTCAAAATGAATAAAAAAGATTCATGTTCCGACATATCTATGATTTTTAAGAAATTTATTATTTATGCTAAAAAAAATTATTGAAGTGTTAGTAATAACTTAAGAGAAAATAAAAAAAATCTCTACTAAATTGTTATTGGTTGGTCAACTCAATTTAGTGAAAGAAAAATTAAAACTTATATTGTTATTTGTGAAAATTTTATATTTATGAACAAAATTAAAACCTATTAAATTCTACATAATGGGACAGAGAATACAATTTAGTAGGGGTTATTGGTTCTGGTATTATAATCGATTTGAAAATTCTATTCGGATTTGAAAATCCATGGATTTCAAAATCAAGCAAATGGATTTCAAAATCCAATAAATGGATTTCAAAATCAAATCCATGAGATTTAGAAATCAAACAAATGGATTTCAAAATCCAAAAAATGGATTTCAAAATCAAATCCATAAGATTTAGAAATCAAATAATAAGATTTAAAATCATAGCTAAAAAATAAAAAATAAAATATAAAATATTTTCTTTGATTATCATATATTATTGTCATAATCTCTCCACATATTTGTTGTAATTGTTTCTCTTAGCTGATTGACTTGTTCTCTTTGTTGATCTTGGGTTGTAACAACTTCTTCATCATTATTATTAAATTCTTCTTCATAAAAATCCATTTCTTCTGGAAAACTATATGTTCCACGGAACTTTCGAAGAAAATTGTGTAAACCAGCATACACAAACACAATTTTTGTTTGTGTCTTGTAAGGAAAAGGAGGTGCTGGTTTAAAAATTAGGAATCGAGATTTAAAGATACCAAATATTCTTTCAATGACATTCCTCAAAGATGCATGACGGTGATTGAACAATTCTTTCGCATTTCGTGGAGCAGAGTCTTGACTTATAGGGAGAACACAAATCCATAACACAAATATAGAGATCACCATAAAAAAAAAGTATCATAAATAAAAAAGAAATAATGTAAAAATTGTAAAATAGAAAATTATCATATAACATAAAAAATAATCATGGATGTTGAATATAAATATATGATATAAAGATGTATTATTTCATATTATAATAAATAGAATTATAGGGAGAACACAAATCCATACAAATCCGTCCAGATAACTCAAGATTTGAGTCTTCATATTTTTTACTTGAGAATCATACCAAATCCACTAAAATCTGATTTGAAATCAAATCCATATGCAAATCCTTAAAATTGAATAACACATGATTTCAATATAGATTTCAAAAACACCACATTTCAATATGAATTTTAAAATCATAAAAGAAATAACACAGGATTTCAATACAGATTTTAAAATCATAGATCCAATAACAGTAGATTTAACATGGATTTTCAAATACATTAGAATATCAGAATCAATAACGGCCCTTAGCATTAAATGATACCATGCATGATTAATTTACATTCATTCATGTTTAGAAGTAGCCGAGTGACACGTGGCAGTCTTGTATTAATCATGGCGGTTCAGTATGGAAAGAAACAAAAATCGTAATCGTAAAGGAAATAATCTTATCTGATTTGGGCTAAAATCTAGCTCGACTCAATCGAAATAAAAGGTCGCTTCTTTTCATATGGAGATCTGAGATTCTCCGAATGTTTGTTTACTCTAAAGTCAGCACATGAAAAGTTCATCAATATCTGGATAAGTGTTTTCTGATACGAGTAAGTATCATATTAGATATTCATGAAAGGGAAACACTCTTTACTGGAGTACTTTTTTTTTTTTTTGGTAAAATGTTAAGACTTTATTACCATTTTCTGATTTTTGACCGAGGACAGAGATAACAAGGGAGTATAAAAAAAGAAAAAGACAAAAAGATACAGAAAATTAAATCTACCCGAGCCCAAACAAACTGACCCAACAAAGGTTCAAAAACAGGCTTGGGTCCAGAATACAGTCCAAAAGAAGGCCCTAAACGAAAACCCTAGCTCTATGGAGAAACCCTAGAACTCAGCAGGAGCCGCCGCCGCCGTGCAAGAAGGATCTCGCCGCCGATGACCCATCGAAGCTCGGATCTCGACCCCGATTCTAGCCGGTTGACCAAGCCGACCGTCAAGGAAGAGACCCTTGCCATGGACAGGACCAGATCCGAAGTAGAACACGTCGCCGTTGAAGAGAGACCATCCAAAAACTCCCCGCGAAATTGGACCCCTCCGGGCGAGGAGAAAAAGGACGGCAACACTTGCCGGAGGAGCGAACTAGCCCAGAAGAGAGAGCGCCTCACCTGACGGAGCCTTACTAGCCCAAGCATCCGCCGCGCCGCGCCTAGCGCAAGACCGGCCGGCGAAAAAGCTCCAGACGACGGAAAGAGGCGAGGGGAACCTCCGCTAGAACCAACTTGCAAGGAGAGGAGAGAGACCGCTTACCGAAGCAACGGCGGAGAACATAGCCTCCGACGGAGAAAGAAGAAGCCACGGCCGAGAGGACTGCATGCAAAACCACAACGCCGCTCCTCCGAGCACAAAACTTCACCGACGAGAACGCTTCATCAAGGCGAAGCCAACGCGGAGGAAAAGAGAATTTTCGGCGGAGCTTGAGCTTGAACGGGCCAGGAAGAGGGCAGTACACCGCGCGGCGCACGAGAGTCACTCAGGCGACGGAGGATGGGCTCCGCCTCTCTCGATCTCGACAATAACCGGCTAGATCCAAAATCTAGAGAGGTTTTGAGGAGAGAGAAATTCGGAGTGAGAAAATTTCACCTAGTTTGATAGTTCTAGTGGAGTACTTACTCTCCCCTTCTTACAAAATTCATTCTGATCTTTAATACCCTCTCCCAAACACCCCCAAAACCAGAATACCTATAGTAAAAGAACTAGACAATCTAATTAGATACTATCACTCTAACCCTCTGCTTTATCATTTAGAGATTGTCTTATTTTGACCTTTGTTTGACCCTCTAAAATCATTTGTTTTGCATCGTCTTTTGTTAGCTATTGAATGTACCAAATTTTGTCTGCAAAATGCTGCAATTATCTTTCTTTTGTTCCTCCTGTACAGTGGGCTCTGTTGACATTCTTTCTGCGCCCAGCGTGTGGACTTCTCATCTATTGTCCTTTGTATTGTTAGCTGTGAGAATTGGGTGTTCTAGTGTGTAATATTCCTTTGTGTAACCACCTACAAATTATATAGTTCTTAATTTCAAAATCTGAAACATTGATGTTTTAATAACAAGAAATGCCCACTTTAAATTTCACCAATAATTATAACTGAAATTTATCATTGATTTTCTTGTCTTATTTTGTGGGTTATTATACCCGAATCATCATACTTTTTCAAAATAATTTTTGTTTGTGTTTTATACCCTCTTAATTTTTGTGGATTATTATCCACCAAATTATCAAAAATTCCTAAACCAAAAATCTTATCGTTTTACAAAATCTCATTGATTTTATTGAATATTATCTACCAAATCAACATATTTTCTCAAAATACAAAATACTAACATTTAAAAAAAAAATCAATAATTGTAGATTATCATCAAAAAAACAATAAATTTCCAAAATTCCTCAATTTTATAGACTATTATCCATCAAATCAACATAAATTTTAACAATGCATAATTGTAACATTTTATAAAATATATCAATTTTTATAACTATTTTACATAAAGTTAACATATCTCAATTTTTAGTTCAAGGCTCAACATAAGGCATCATCCAACCTTCCTCCTTACTGTTTTTTTTTTGTTACAATAGATGTATTATTCAGGATTCGATTTCGAATAGTGACACATCGATCACACTAACACAAACTATTAGATTATAAATTTGGAGAATGTCTCTTATAGTTAATTTTGCAAGTATCAGTGTAAACTGAAAATACAATGGAATTAAAGTGGCCATATTGAAATAAACAAGCATTTCAAGTTAAAAGGCTAATATTAAATAAATGGAAGCCCAAAAGAGAAGTGGACCCAAAGAAGAAACTACTGAAATAGAAATTGTTTTTTTCAAAACCCAAATACCTAAAACCATAAACCTCCGTATGTCTCTAATCAGTTAGCCTCCTGGTAATCTCCCACTTCAGGGATCCTCAGATCGAAATTTCTCTTCTTTTCCGGTCACTTCTCCGGCTTACAATTATAGCAATCTGAGCTTAAGTTCGGCTGTGTTATTACATTCGCCGTCGGAGGGTTTCTTTAATTGATATGGCTGTGGTTTAATCCTATTGGGTTCTTAGGTATTTTCGATTGAGGTAAATACATTTCGAGAGTTTGCTACCATTCCCTTGGAATTTTCTCTTTGAAACTATTAATCTCCATTGGTATTGCTTGATTTTGTGTTCTGAGAGAAGCATTGGTTTGTAGATCTTGCGAATTGCAAAGACTGAAGATTTTGTGGGAATTCTTAGCCTACATGTTATCGAGTTCACAATACGGGCATGTTTAGGTTGGAGAGAGGCCCTGGATCATGCTATCTCTGCGACCCATTCGCAGATTCTGTCATTCTTCTTCCTCTGTAGCAACGGGTATTGCATCAAGCCGTCGTGTATCAACCGAGGCCAATCAGATCCAAGGTTTAAAACCGCTTGAAGACGAGCCTGCTCTTTTCAAGCTTAAATCTGAACGAGACCCTGAGAAGCTATTCAGGCTCTTTAAAGCTAATGCCACTAACCAATTGGTGATTGAAAATCGATTTGCTTTTGAAGATACTGTTTCTAGATTAGCTGGAGCCCGTCGGTTTGATTTCATTGAGGATCTACTTGAGCATCAGAAAACACTACGACAAGGTAGGCGCGAGGGTTTCATTGTTAGGATTATAATGTTGTATGGGAAGGCCGGAATGACGCAGCACGCCCTCAATACTTTCCACAATATGGATTTATATGGTTGCAAGAGAACTGTTAAGTCGTTCAATGCCGCACTTAAAGTCTTAACTTTGAAACCTGATCTGCTCACCATCCAGGAGTTCCTCGATTCCCCATCAAAGTATGGAGTTGAAATTGATGCAGTCTCTTTTAACATTGTCATTAAATCTTTCTGTGAGATGGGATTTCTTGACAAGGCGTATCTGGCAATGATGCAGATGGAGAAATCAGGAGTAAAACCAGATGTAGTGACATATACTACACTTATATCATCGTCTTACAAGCACGAGATGTCTGTGATCGGAAATGGACTGTGGAACCTTATGGTCCTCAAGGGCTGTAAGCCTAATCTCACTACCTTCAATGTTAGAGTTCAGTTTTTAGTGAATAGGAGACGAGCTTGGGATGCAAATGATCTGTTGCTGTTGATGCCAAATCTCCAGATAGAACCGGACAACATAACATATAATTTGGTTATCAAGGGTTTTTTTCTTGCGGGGTTTCCTGAAATGGCAGAAAGGGTGTATACAGCGATGCACGGTAAGGGTTACAAACCCAATGTGAAGATCTACCAGACTATGATCCACTATTTGTGTAAGGCAGGAAAGTTTGATTTGGCTTATACAATGTGTAAGGATTGCATGAGAAAGAAGTGGTACCCAAACTTGGACACAGTTAGTATGTTGCTCAATGGGCTTGTGAAAAAGGGAAAACTTGATCAGGTTAAGTTGATTATGGCGTTAGTTCATAAACGAGTCCCTCCTTTCAGCGCAAAACAGTTGCTCTCCCTCAAGTCCATTTTGTAATGTTTACATGAAGAGTTTGCTATATTTATAGGACAATGCGGCCAAAGGATTCTGTCTTTATTTGTCCTCAGTTTCTTTTGTGTAGCCCCATATCAGCCGGCACACTGACATTAATCAGATTCAACTATTTGGTCTTCTGTATTAGTGAAGCTCAGGATGGGAAACTTCCAATGCGTACTCAGCAAGTCATAGATGTCTCTACTAACTAAGGTTTGCTTGTACAAGTTTGCTTAATGTTGTGGGCTATTTGCCAAGATCTAACGCGGTTCTTTGATTTCAGCTTGAGAGCCAAATGGCTTACATAAAGTTGTGACCAATCTTGTGCCATGTGCTGGAGGAACGCTAGGATTTTTGTCTCATGATGGACCACAGTTCGCTCAAACAATGAGCCCTGCAAAGCATCAGTTATGTTGTCATCTTGTTTTGAGCAAAGTGAAAGCATTGCATTAACCCTAAAGAAAGGCGATATCAACGAGTCCCTGCTTTCAACTCAAAGCAGCTGCTTTCCTCAAGTCCATTCTGTAATGTTTACATGAAATGGAGCAAAGCTGCTACAGGTACACAACAATACGACCAATCGATTGATTCTTTGTTCCGAATTTCATATGTATAGTTGTGGTGGAACTTGAAATTGGATGTAGCCCCATATTAGGAGGCACACTAGCTTCTTCTTGACACATTAATAATATTTGTTCTTCCATGTTAATGAATTCTGGATCGATTGTTTCTCTGAGTGTATATTGGCAGACCTAAAACTGTGACCAATAATTTGCAACGAGCTGGAGGAACCGATAGGAACTCGACATTCATAGACCTTACTACTACAGTACGAATTTTCGAGAAGAGGCAACAAGTTTAAAAAAACAAACAAAAGTAAATTTCGTGTCCGTTGTTGTCGTAAGTGTCGTCGTTGAAGGGGGTAAAATGGAGCACTCTGATAGAAAATTTGTTGGTGATGTAATAGTAAAGAGCTCTACAAAAGATTTAAGGAGATGGTTTTAAACATGAATTATACATTTCATGCGTCTTTTGATGATAATTAAAACTTCTGATATTGTGTAGGTCTAGAATTCAATTACGCTTGAAACGTATTCTCGATCTAATCCTAAAACGATATACAACATAGGCATCATCGCCATCACCAGATAAGTTACGTAGTGTAGTGGATCACGACACACATACACACGTGTACATACCTCATTTCTTTCTTCCTGAATCGATTCTCTTTATTTATTAACGGAGAAGCCGTAGATTTCGGATTCAGAGATTGTTGTTTGAGCCAGACAGTGTTCTCTTTCTGTTCTGTTTTTTTTTTTTTTCTTTTTCCATTGGATTTTGTTTCTTTTTTCTCGGGAAAATGAAGGAAGCTACGGGAAATCCTCTCCATCTCAAATCATTGAATCACATCTCTCTTCAATGTCGATCCCTCGAGGAATCTATGAGCTTTTATCAGAACGTTTTAGGGTTTCTCCCAATTCGCAGACCTGGCTCTTTTGATTTCGATGGCGCTTGGTACTTCATATTTTTTTTTTTAAGTACAGACATGTTTTAATGCCTACATTATTTTATTATTTTTGTATGTGAGTAGGTTGTTTGGTCATGGAATTGGGATTCATCTCCTGCAATCTCCAGAACCAGAGAAATTACTGAAGAAAACAGAGATTAATCCCAAAGATAATCACATTTCTTTCCAAGTAGGTACCTTCTTTTTATTTATTTTCATTTTAGCCCCCTTCCTTTTTACGTGCGTACTCACTAGCCCCAGGGCCTGATCTCTCTTCAATTTAATTCAGAACGTAACACAGATGACTTTTGTCTCTGACTTTGGAGCTCATGAAATTGTTAATGAGAGAGTTTGGAGCTTTGCTTTAGCCTTTAGTTACCAATTCTGTTACTAATAGAAGAGTGTGTATGTTGAATGCAGTGCGAGAGCATGGAAGCAGTGGAGAAGAAACTCAAGGAAATGGAGATAGAGTATGCAAGAGCAGCAGTAAAAGAAGGAGGAATACAAGTAGACCAAATCTTCTTTCATGATCCTGACGACTTCATGATTGAGATCTGCAACTGTGATAGCCTCCCTGTTGTCCCTCTCGCTCACTCTTGCTCCAGACACAATATCCACCACCTCGTACAGCCAACACACATCCACCCCTAATCCTCTGTCTTTTCTAGTCCTAAACCAAACGGACCATTTACGTAACTTTGATGTGTTGCTCTCTTTGATTGTATGTTTTATATATATGTTACGTGTAATAAGAGTCTGGCTGATCATGTGATTCCTCGAGCGGAGAAAGCTTCACTCTACTCTCTCTAATAAATATGAACGAAACCAAACTCTCTCTCTCTCGTTTGTTACAACTTTGTGATGATATTAAGACATTATAATACAACTGAAAATGGATAATAGGTGAAATGTTGATATGCTATGAATCACACACGAGAGATGATCCTTTTAGATATCAAAGACCTCGAATGTTATCGCACTGTAGAAGAAGTTGTCGCCGGAAGTTCTGGATAAAAGCTTCGGCAGATTTGTCCACGTCAGGAACCATCGACTTGCTCTCAAGCTTATTACCGTTTGAAGGCATTGTCAGCGATCTTCTCTTCTCTGTAATAGCCTTGGAGTTTGCACCATTAGTAGTATTACAGTGCATAGAAAGTTGTTGCAAAGAGCTCATCTTCCTCTTTTCCTCAAGTGTTTAATGTTTTTGGATGTTGTGATAAGTGTTTAATTTTGGTTATATTTATAGGATTATTTGTATATTTGATATGCCTTAAGTGTTTTTAAACTCTACGGAAACAACTTTGAATAATTAATAAGAGATCGAATGTTATAAAAAAGCTAGTATTAATAATTTAATATTACTAAACCATATCCTTTTTCATCACTTATCCAAACTAGCACCAAAAGAATATCTGCAAATCAATTCATTGAAGTTTGTAGCAGTTTCCGCTTTTCTTTATAAGGATATGATATCCTCGAGATATTATATACACGTTTCTATTAAAATAGAAATTTGGCATCAAATCTAAGATTCTCTATTAAAAAAAAAAAAGTAAAGGCACACTCATAAAATCTAACTTATCTACTGAGATTGATTATCCGTAGATAAGACCTACGACTTAGAGATAAGGCATCGTCCATGGCAGTCGTTTTCGCCTCTACGATGATTATTTTTCCTTATTCTTTTTTTTTTTGGTTTATAATTGTACAGAATGATTTTGTCTATGGGCATGAACCGGCCCAAGAGTTAGCCTTTTTATGTTCAAAGGGCCATTGTTTATATTTGATGTAAAACTTTGAAGGTAAAGGAGTTGTAATTTGTGAGACTGTGATCTTTAGGATGACACACAAACAATGTTTTGGGGTATGTACTGAGACGTGGTAGATTTGCAATCTGAAAACATGAATTCAAAGGTATGCAGATGCGATCCGGGACTGAACCGCCTGTTTCAAGAAGCTTTTATCATCTGAGAGGCAAGTAGGAGGATAAACTTGACCAGAACTCGAGCCATAAGCTTCCCAGCAGAAGGACTCGGTGAAACCATCATCGTTTGATGGTTCAAGATCAATGTCTTGTAGATATATGTTTCTACATGGTGAAGTATTGCTGCAAGAGATCTTGATTGCTTGTTTTGTTGCTGAAGTGCCTCGAACGTGGACGAATGAGATGTTCTCTATTGTAACAGCTGATGTCTGCAGTTTCAGATAGATTTTTGAGGTTCAAATATTGAGTTACCGAAGAAAGAAATCGCATAAGTGTTCTTTACCTGATTTGCACAGGGCTTCTTGGAATCGCAGTAATACTGATCGATGATTATGGGGTTCGATACGTTTTTCATATTGATGTTCCTGAAGATGATTTTCGAGACCAAACCACTTCCTCCCTGGTTAAAAAACGTAAGCAAGCAAGTTGAGTTCTTATATCTCAGAGAGTGAAGTGGAACTTTTGATAAGATGAAATCACCTGCCATGTTTTGATCCGAACACCATTCTCAGTGTCAGAGATCAAGGCTGTATCAACCGTTACGTCTTTAACTTCTTCCCAACTTTTTGTTTTTCCTAAGCTTCCAATGCTACAATAACAAGTCATACTCTGATTTGGTTTGCATTTGGTTACAGCAGCAGACACTGTTTGTTGTCTGGCTATAGTTACCTACCTTATGCCATGGCCAGGACCACAGACAATGTTGCTGATAGAGATTTGTGAAGAGTTTCTTACTATGGAAACACAATCATCTCCTACACAAACATATCCGAATAATCAACTTTAATAGAATATAGATCTAAGGGCCTGGTTAAGCAGAGGACACTGACCTGTGCTGACCGTGGTGTTGTCAATCACGATGCCACGAGAGGCGCTTATGTGAATTCCATCTGTATTGGGACTACTAGAAGGAGCTATGACCTTTAGATCAGATATGGTTACACGACGACAGCTAGTGAAGGCAATGTGCATTTGTTGGCTATCCATCACACTGATGTTTTCAACTCTCATATTCTTGCAATTGTGGAATGTTAAGGCCTACAACGAACGACCAGAGTTTCACTTGCATAAACAGTACCTACCCCAATAGAAGAAACTACAAGGTGCTTACTTACCGATGGTGCGCCTCGGCACGGCTGCAAAACATATGGTTGAAACAACAATGAGAATCCCTGTAATCTCTGAAGACAGCATAATGAAGAAGAGGCAACTTACGTTGGAGTGATTGTGTTTGCATGATCTTCTCCACCATTCTTGCCCCATTCCATTTACAGTGCCGCCTCCTTCTACCGTCAAGCGGCTAACGCCGTGGAAGTAAATCCATTTCCGTGGGTTTAGACCTTCCCAAGCATCAGGGTCATCAGGAGCAATAATTGTACCAGAGATCTATTTGAACAGAAGGCAATAAAGACAACAATCTGAAAATATCCATGAGATTCTAAAATGACCCGTGGGAGGTTTACCTGCAGTGTGAGTCTTGCTTTACAAGGTCCAGAAAGATCAATGGACCGAACCAGACAAGTGTAATTTTCTGGCACCAAGATTCTGGTTTTGGATTTGGACGAACAAGCAGCCTTCCAAGCATCTGCAAACGCCTGGGAAACATTATCACATTATAATCCGACACAATCATCGTATCTACAGGCACTGTCTGTTTCCCTAATTCCGACAAGTTTGCGGATTTTACATGCCCGAAATCAAAATAACCAGAACTAAAAAAAAAAAAATCAACATTTCGTTTGACAGAAGGAAAGAAAAAAGATTACTTCAGTGTCGTCGGTGAAGCCATTGCCTTTGGCACCGAAATTGCCGACGTGGAATAGTCGTTCGGATCTGGGTCGGGTCGAACGCGACAGTCTTCTGGGGAGCTGGATGAGCGATTCGAAGGAATTCGCGTCTGCAGTCAGAGCGAATGAGGATACGAATAGTAGTAATAATAAAGGAGGGACAATAATATTGCATGAATAAGCCATGATTTCGTCTAATCTTTTATAAGATTTTAAAAGTTTTTAGAGGAGGAAGAGAGCTAGAATATGAAGTAAAGAGAGATGTATAAAACATTCTATTTATAATCGAATTGAAATAAGAATTACAGATCTAGATTCCTTGCTTCCTCTTTACCTTCAAAATTAATTTTTCTAATGGTAGTGATGGGGGCGAAATGACGTTGTGTTTAGCTGGGATGAATAAAGTCAAGAGAGTTTAGATTTGTTTTCATGGATTTAGTTATGACATTCTTTGAATTTGTAACTCAATACATTATTGATCGATTTGTGCAGGTGATCAATCATATAATTTGAATTACGTAACTCTTTGTGAACCAAAAATATTCAAAAAAAAAAAAAAGGCGAGGTCTTAGTAAGAATATAAAATCGCAAATAATGATACAGCATATAGATAGAATTTGATTGAAAATAGGAGCTCAAGACCCTCCCTTTGAAAAGAAGAGTTTCGCTTTTCACTGTTTGGAGCTTAAACCGCCGAAGATTACGTTTTCTGTCGGCCAACTGTCTCAACACCACCGTTATCAGTCGCACTGGAGATCTCCAATCCCATGGAAAATTCTCTTTTTACCGCAGTTCAAGCTCTTACTCTTGAGGAAGATGAAGAGCCTTTGATCCTGTCAGCTAATCCTCTTTACCGAGCCCCGGAAACTCATTCTCGCAGTATCCTGGGTCGACTTCTGAACCCTAAAGTTCAAAAAGTCTCCGATATAATCCACGCCATGCCAAGGAAATGGGGCATTTTCGATCGTGTGAGAGGTATAGCTCTCTCCGCAGATCGGTTTCAATTCATCTTCACTTATGAAGAAGATTTGAAACGAATTCTTGACCAAGGAGCTGAAACTCATGAGGACTGGTCTCTGATTATGCGTCGCTGGACTGAGTTCCCTGACGATGACTACTTGGATTATATGCCGGTTTGGATTCGCCTCCGAAACATCCCCTTCAATTTCTATGCAATGAAGACCTTTGAAGATTTGGGAGAGTTTGCTGGGAAAGTTATTATAGTAGCCTGGGATCCTGAGAAATCTCAACCAAGAGAGTACATTCGAGTGCAGGTTCTCTTCAATATTAATAATCCGGTGAGAAGAATCAAGGTTCTTCTTCTTCCAAAAGGAGAAAAAGTGGTGGTAAACTATGAGTTTGAAAGAATTAAGAGACGTTGCTACAGCTGTCAACGACTGACACATGACAAATTCTCCTGTTCCTTTGTTGCTCCCTCACAGCAACCCACTGCCTCAGTTACCCCGGTTGTATCGTCAGCTTCCTCCTCCGCTGGTCCTGCTTTAGTCTTAAAAGATGGTGACCCCCTTTTTGGTGTGCTTTCGGAGGACCAAGTGGGGATGGACCCATTTACAGGGAAACAGAGGATAGCTAAAGCTGTTCTAGACGAAATGCGGTTGTATATGCTCACTGACCCCGGAACAGATCCCCTGGTTAAAGCCTCTAGAATTAAAGCTTCTCTAGCTGATCTCAGCAACGATAAAGTCAAGGAAAACTCAATACTACGTCTAGAGAAACCAGCTCTGTTAACTTCGGATGTTGATAAAGGCAAAGGGATAGTTTTCCATTACCCTGACCAGGTCGAATTGTCTCCCATGGCGGCTGGAGAAAAGCTTTTAAGTGCAAGTGCAAAAGCTAGTCAGGGTATTCCCTTCCAACTCAGGCCTCCGGTGTCTTCTCGTATAACTTTTCCCGGAAATATTCCTACGGTTTTCTCATCTGCTCAGTCAGATCATAGTACGACCGGGAATAAATTCGGGAAAGGTGGTCATCATCGAAATAGACCCAGCCTTTGGAAACGCAAAAAGATAGCCAAGCAACGCCCTAAGGCCAAACGCACAAGTGCCTCTAAGCCTCCTGGTGACAAGAATTTCTCCCCCTTAAAGAGAAAAACTGATGATGAGTACGAGGAATCTTCAAAGCAGGCGAAGACAGCTCCGGAGATGGAGTTGTCAACTTCTCTATGAGTATTTGCAGTTGGAACTGTCAGGGGATCGGGAACCCGCTGACAGTTCGACGCCTAAAGGAGCTGAGAAAGACTCAGTTCCCGGACATCTTGTTCCTGTTAGAGACTAAAAACAGTAGTGATAAGTTATATAATCTACAGAGCTGCCTAGGATATGCGAATTTACATCTCGTTGATCCTCTTGGTTTAAGTGGCGGTCTTGCCCTTTTTTGGAAAAGCTCTATTGATATTTCGGTTATTAGCTCAGGTACGAGGTTTATTGATACTCTTGTTAAGTTCGGCTCCCTCTCGGTTTATATCACTTTTGTGTATGGGGACCCCGTTCGAAGCCTCAGGAACCTGGTTTGGGATCAGATTAACATGATAGGAATCAACAGGAGCTCTCCTTGGCTCTTAGTAGGAGATTTTAACGAGTTGCTGGGACCTGAAGATAAGTTGGGAGGCCCTGCAAGACCACTTTCGTCCTTTGTGGATTTCAGAAACTTGAGACAGGTCTGTAGACTTAAGGAACTCCCATCGGTGGGGAGTCTTTTCTCCTGGGCTGGTAATAGAGCTGGCTCTTGGATTCAATGTCGACTGGATTGGGTTTTTGGTAACTCTGCATGGTTCCATCTCTTCCCTAGATCCTCAAGTGTGTATCTCCCTTTTGCTGGTTCCGATCATAGACCTGTACATGTGTTTTTTGTAAAAGACCCTGAAACTTATAATAAAGCTTTCTTTTTTGATAAACGTTGGTGCCAAAAACCAGAAGCAGAAGCAATTGTCCTCTCTGCTTGGTCCTCTCCAGATAACCCTTCGGTCTTAGAAAAGGTGGCTGCCTGTCGTACTAAGCTTTCCAGATGGACACGCTCCGATCGTCTAAACTCATCAAAAAGAATTGCCTCTTTAGAGAAGCGATTGGATCATGAATCCTCAAAACGTGCTCCTAACTTAGCTCTTATGGCTGATTTCCGTTTCCAGCTATCCGAGGCATGCCTTGAAGAGGAACGATTTTGGAAGCAAAAAAGTCGAGATGATTGGTTAAAATCTGGTGATCTCAACACGTCTTTCTTCCATGGTGCAGTGGAACAGAGAAGATTAAAAAACGCTATCCCTTTCCTCATTGATAAAGATGGCAATCAACATTTTTCAGAGTGCTCTAAAGGCGAGATAGCAGCTGAGTATTTCGATACTTTATTCTCCTCCTCCAATCCTTCTCCGCCTCATCATCTACTCGAAGGTTTCTTACCAAAAGTTACGGAAGCTATGAACGAGGAACTGACCAAGGAGGTCTTACCTTCTGAGATCAAGAGGGCGGCTCACAGAATCAAAGGGGAAAAAACTCCGGGAGCTGATGGTATGACCGGTTTTTTTGTCCAGAGATATTGGAACATAATTGGCGAAGATTTAGTGAAGGATATTCAGCTTTTCTTTCGAACTGGAATCATTCAACGGGATTGGAACTACACGCTAATCAGTCTCATTCCAAAGGTATCTAATGCGACAAAGATGACTGATATGAGACCAATAAGTCTATGTTCTGTTTTCTACAAGATTATCTCAAACATCTTGAGTGCTCGTCTTAAACGAATCCTGCCAATGCTCATATCTCCATCTCAAGGGGCCTTTGTTGCAGGAAAGCTCATTTCGGATAATATTTTGGTGGCACATGAATTATATCACGCTCTACGAACTACTCCGGTTTGCATGTCGGGTTTCATGGTTGTAAAAACCGATATGTCAAAGGCTTTCGATCGTGTTGAGTGGTCTTTTCTCAGAGCTCTCCTCGCGGCTTTTGGTTTTGATGATAAATGGATCGGATGGATTACTCAATGTGTGGAGACAACCTCTTACTCGGTGCTTGTTAACGGAAAGCCTCATGGATATATTCTCCCATCTCGTGGTCTTAGACAGGGAGACCCTATCTCTCCATTCCTCTTTATCCTATGTACTGAAGCTTTGATCCACGTTATGAAGCGAGCGGAGAACAACAAGCGTCTTACTGGTCTTAAGATCTCCCAAAAAGCTCCTCCAATCCAAAACCTACTGTTTGCTGACGATTCTCTTTTCACCTGTCGAGCCACCTTCAGCGAATGCAGAGAGCTCTTGTCTTGTCTATCCTTATACTCTCAAGCGTCTGGTCAGCTTATAAATTTG
The DNA here is from genome assembly GCA_900406315.1 of Biscutella laevigata subsp. laevigata. NCBI lineage: Eukaryota > Viridiplantae > Streptophyta > Magnoliopsida > Brassicales > Brassicaceae > Biscutella > Biscutella laevigata. The sequence continues at coordinate 15,534 of OVAU01000770.1, forward strand.
GATAAATCTTCGCTCTCCTTCGGCAAATATCTGGAACCAAATTACCAACAGCTTTTGAGTGATTATTCGGGTATCAAGCAACAAGGAACTGATAACTCCTATTTGGGTCTGCCTCATTGTTTTAGTGGATCAAAAAAAGACTTACTCGGCTTTGTGACACAAAAACTTTCCAAGCGCCTTAATATCTGGTATGGGAAGACATTGTCCTTAGGAGGAAAAGAGATCCTCCTTAAATCCGTTGCTCTTGCTCTTCCGGTCCATGCGATGACTTGTTATAAGCTCTCATCTCATCAGTGCAAGAAACTAACCTCAGCCCTCTCAAGTTTCTGGTGGAATGACAATGCAACAAAAAAGAAAATACATTGGGTAGCATGGAGGAAAATGTGTGACCCTAAAGAGGAGGGCGGCATAGGTTTTAAAGATATTGCTCTTTTCAATCAAGCCCTCTTGGCGAAGCAAGCCTGGCGTATTTTACAGCACCCAGATACACTTCTTTCTCAGCTTCTTAAAGCTCGTTACTTCAGGAAAACTGATTTTCTAGATTGCAAAATGGGAAGCAGGCCATCATATGCTTGGCGAAGCATTTTATTTGGTCGTGAGTTGCTGGAACGGGGTTTGGTTAGATCAATCGGAAACGGAAAAAACACGAAGGTGTGGCAACATAAGTGGATTTGTGACATAGAACCTAGAAAGCCTACTAACAAGGTACCTATCTCGGATTTTGAACTTCCGGTTAGTGCCCTTCTTGAGGTTAATGGAGATTGGTCGCCCTCTGCCCTCCACGACATTTTCCCTCCTGTAGATGCTCTCTTGATCTCTCAGATTACAACTTCACTCTCTTTGGAGGATTCTTATTACTGGGCGCATAATCATAATGGAAATTACTCGGTCAGGAGTGGATATTGGCTAGCAGCAAAACCAGCTCAACCAGATCAGTCTACGATTCCACAGGCAACACGTACAGCCAACTCTCTTAAAGCGAAGTCCTGGAAGCTGAAAACTACTCCCAAGATCAGAATGTTTATTTGGCGTGCCCTGTCGGGAGCTCTTTCGGTTGCTACGCGGTTGCGTTCTAGGAAAATTGATATAGCCTCTTGCTGCACTATCTGCAGATCATCGGACGAAACTATAAACCATGTTCTTTTTGTTTGCAATCCGGCGAGTCGCATTCTAACCCTCTCTGGTCTTCCCCCTCCCTCGCAAGGTTATTCCTCGACGTCTCTAAATTTTAATATGGGTTACATTTTTCAGAGCATCGAAAATGTCTCATTGCCGGAACCTCTCCGCCTTTGCCTCCCTTGGTTACTTTGGGCAATATGGAAAAATAGAAACACTATCATTTTCAAGAAATACCATCAGGAACTATCAAGTATTGTTTCCTCGGTCATTTTAGAGGCTGAGCAATGGAACAAGTTACGGTTACCGGATTCGTACACCACAGCTCCTAAGACCATCGTTGGTTCGATTTGGAAACCTCCTCCTTTTGGTCTGCTCAAGTGTAACCTACACATAGCTTGGCATTCTCCGTCGCACTTATCAGGTGCTGCTTGGATTCTACGTGATTTCTCTGGTAATGTTCTCCTTCACGCTCGTGATGCTCTTTTACCAACCCCATCTCGCTTTACGGCTGAGTTGCAGGGAATGGTTTGGGCTCTTAATTGTTTGAAGGATCTGAATTTCTCCTCGGTCGCCTTTGAGGCTGACTTCTACCGCTCCATCGAGGCAATAAATAACCCCTCTGATTGGCCGAAGTTTCGTAACTGTCTTGCTCAGATCTCAGTTCTTGGCTACTCCTTTGACAGTACTTTTTACTCTTCGGTTGCTACTTCGGAGAATCAAATTGCTCGTGCTATCGCCAATAGCGTTACAAGGGATGGAAGATTTCATTCCTACTTAAGTTTGGGTGGTCCCTCTTGGCTTCACAATTTGATCCATCAAGAAATGTTAGCATCATAATTTATCTTCTGTTGTTGTGGTTGTGATGCTCTGTTTTTCTTGTTTTAAACTTTGGTCTTTGTAGTTGCAGAACGTTTGGTTAATATATTACCCCCTTTTGAGTGGAAAAAAAAAAAATGATACAGCTAAACCAAATTTCAGCTAAGTAATGATTTCTTTCAATGAAGGGTCAGCTAACTTTATTTAACAAAAAAAAAGTTACGTATCACGCAAAAAATAATAATAATCAAGTGTTTGTTATTTGGTGTAATAGGGCTCCAAAATGGACCTTCAAATTTTAGGATAAATTTGGTTTTAATCCAATTATGATTGTGTCTATATTTAATCCAATTTGGTGTAAGAGGGCTCCAAAATAGACATTCAATTTTGATGGTATCTAATTATCGCATTCAATAATATCCGTGTTTAAATTATGATTATTAGATATTTTCAAATCTAAATGGGTTTATCCGGGGACAAGTTTCTAAGCGTCCAAATATATATGTTAGGGAGAATTGTTCAAATAGGCCAAATTCATCTTGA
>OVAU01000771.1:0-18004 GCA_900406315.1 Biscutella laevigata subsp. laevigata
TGAAGTGGGCGGTGAGACAAATATATCCCATGACAGTGGCATGAGCAGACCATAAATCTGAAGTAGAACAAACCCGACCATTATGCTTAGAAAGCATCTCTTTCAATCTTTCTTTCTCTACTTCAAATCTTCTAAAAACATCCAATGTTGCAGTCTGTCTACAAATAGGTTGGCAATCTGGATTCAGATACTTGTCCCTCGCTCTAACCTTCTCAAACTCCACATATCGAAACGGGAAATCATGGTATATGATGATCTCAACACTCATATCACAATCTACCTTATGATCATATGTAGACCTATCTCCTTTTTTAGGCATCTTTGCACAAGTCTCTAGATGACGACTCAAATGATGCGTTTCATAGCTTCCATGAGACTTACTATTCGTCACTAGCTTTGTACCACAATGGATACATTTAGCTCTTGTTTTGCCATCACTTTCTTCTTCCAATGATACAAAATCTGCCCAAACTGCTGAAGTCTTGCGTCTCTTACCTTAAACATTAATTAAATTGAATCTGAGAGAAAGTATTTGATTTGGTAATTTTTTCCAACTCGATTGAATAATTATCGTCCACTAATTAAACGAAAGAGTGAGAGACTTTCGAGTTTCAGTGTCAAATCAAAATGGTGGCTCACAATTAAACCACTAATATCATTTTCTTATGTTTACTTCCTTTCTCAATTCTCATGCTTGTTTATTAATTTCAAAATCACATGAAAATAGAATGAAATTTTAAAGGTTGGGAGCTGAAAGAGAAGAAAGAGCCAATGAGAAAGGCACACCAATCTCACAAGTCATAGGTTAACAAAACAATATGTGTCTGTTTGGTAATGTGGGTCGATCAAAATCATAAATGAGGTAGATGGATTTGCATTTGATGCTCTTCTCAATATTTAATGTGACAATTCCACCTACTCAATATTTATTACTAATTCAACAAATCGAAAATACAATAGTAAAATAGTTAGAAACGATCAAAACCGTAGTAGAATATCCATATATATTATATATATATATATATTCATTTTTTTCATAAAGTTAATTTAATAACTAAAAAATCTTATTAGAAAAAAATATTTTAGAGTTGGAGAGTCAGAACTCTCATCCGGTATTTAAATATAAAATAGAAAATGTGAATTTAGAAATTGGGGTGTAAATTTCATACAAGGAATCATGAAAAGATTTAGCTGTTACTCATTAGAGTTAACCGTATTAACCGTCATGAGCAGTTACTACAAAACAAAAATCAATCAATAATGAAATGTCTGTTATTCTGTACCAATCGTAACCCAAACCTAACAAGGTCACATTTCAAATACAATTATGAAGATGTGATACCATTTAAAAAGCAATCCTCTTTATAGGTTATCATTACTAATGGGATTAACGATATTTTTGTTATTCATTTTTTTTTAGTTTCCACTATAATCTAAAACCTGTCAACATCAAATCTATGTGCAACCCAATATGCATTTATTGAAAGCGCTTTTCGGTACGCTTTTATGTAAGAAATGAAAAGATTACAACAGTAAATACTCACATACGTGTATGTACAGCTTTGTTTGTGCTTTGTAATTTAGGGGTGGGCGTTGTTCAATTTTTGGTATTATTTATTTGGATTTTGATTTTTCGGATTGAGGTTTAGAGAATTCATTTGGTTATTTATTTTTTTGGTTCGAGTTTGGTTCAGTTTTGGATATCCAAAAAATATATTAAATATATTAAAAACTAACATTTAACATTACAAAATTAATATAACAAAATTAAAAATATATTAGAAATTGAAAATAATGATAAATATCTAAATTCTTCTCATAAATAAACATTAAATAAACATGAAAAATATATCAAACATCTAAAATATTAATATTTAAACATTCAAAAAATATATCAAATATTTTAAATACTAATATTAATATTTATGTATAATTTCGGATCTTTCGGATATTCATATTTTTCGGTTATGTTTGGGTTCGGTTTTGATTTTTCAGATACTAAAACTTATGATCCATTCGATTTTTTCACCGATTACGGTTCGGGTTCGGTATCTATTTTTCGGTTTAGTTTCGATTCGATTTTTCGGTTCCATTTTATTTGCCTACTTCGTATAACTCCTAGGATAAAGTTATTACCAAAAAGCAAGTCAAAGTACTTGGTGAGTAAATACATTTTTGTTTTAGCTTGAACTGTATATGGAAACAAATTTAGACCAAACTTCATCATTCTACTAATATTCTATTACCTCTTTTTATCTTTACAAATTGACTTCATATTAATTTACATTATCATGATTTAGTGTGTGTAATGTACATATAAAAAGTGAGATATTAAAGACATAGAGAGAGAGCGAAGGAAAAAACAAATGGCTCCCTCGTCTTCATCTTCTCCTTCCAAGTCTCCTGTTTTGTCTTTTCACCAACCCCTTCACTTCCCTCCTGTAAGTTAAACGCAAATCCCTCTTGCTTCCTTCCCGCGTAAATCAAACCTCAAATCTCTTTCGTTTTGTCTTTCTTTGTGACAAGAGTAATTTTCTTTCAAAAATATTGGAATTGATAGTGTATAGCTTATGTTTGAAAAAGTTATCTCTGTTCTTTCAGATTCTAGAATGTGAAGAAGACGACCTTCACGAAGAAAGATGCAAAAACAGAGCAGCCCCAATCAGTGACAACAACAACCACCAACACACTTTAACGCCTCTCCATCGCAAAGGAAATGGAAAACTCCCAAACAGAAAACGACATGACGACGTTGAAGACGACGGAGGCGCCGTCTCTTGCAACAATTGTCGGCCTCATCATTCTCACCGAGACAAATTCTCCGTTGTGCCTCTCGGAAGCCACAACAGTCCTTCCTTTATCTCTAGCCCCAATCTAATACTCAAATCGATCTTTCATTCCCTCACACGGAGAAGTCCCAAACCCTTCTCGCCGAAGCTTCCTCCCCGTTCTTCCTCCTCCTCTGCCGCCGAAGCTTCCAGAGAAGATCAGTGGCGGTTAGCCGTGGCGGAGCTTTCACATAAACTGATTCAAGCCACAAAGAAGAAAGAAGACGCAGTCATTGAAGCTTCTAGATTGAAATCGTCAATGGCAGAGCTCGAGAAGAAGCTCAATAAGCTTGAGCTTTACTGCCACAATCTCAAATCAGGCCTCGACGAGTGCAGCAACAAGAAACAGAGTGTTCAAATCCGAAAAGACGGATTCAACGACACGATCATCAAGCAATTCCTGATTTCAGTGTCGGAATCTCGATCTTCGATCAGAACTCTTAGCAGAGCTCTCATATCGCAGTTACGAACCGTCGGTGGGAAAGTCTACGAGCGACTCTCTCTCCTACTTCAACCTTTCGATGTCAATATCAACTCTTTTGCGAAAAACCCTAAAAGCTTGATCTTTTACCTTGAAGCAATCCTGAGCAGAGCCTTCTTCGAGGATTTCGAAGCTTCCGGGTTTCAGGAAAACGGGTCGACCCGGATTTTGAATCCGATTGATCGTTGCGAATCCAATTACGCTTCCTTCAACGACTTGACGGAGCTCACGTGGGACGATGTCTTAAGCAGAGGAACTAAGCATTTCTCGGAGGAGTTTAGCCGATTCTGTGACCGGAAAATGAGCGACGTCGTTTCAATGCTTTGCTGGAACAGAGCTTGGCCTGAACCGCTTTTACAGGTAAGCGCTAAACCAAATGGTTTTATATTTAAATCGAATTGAACCGGGTTTTGTTTTGAAGGCTTTCTTTGGTGCGTCGAAGAGTGTGTGGTTGGTTCATCTCTTGGCTAACTCGGTAAACCCGGGTCTGCAAATCTTTCGCGTGGAGAAAGAAGACCGGTTTGATCAGATTTACATGGAGGAAACTAGTGGTGGGGACCGGTTTAAGAGTTTGGTTAGAGCTATGGTTCAGCCCGGATTTTATGTGTATGGGAGTGTGGTTCAGTGTAAGGTGATTTGCAAGCATTGCGGCAGCCACGAGGAAGAAGTAGAAGACCGTACGGTCAAGGACAAGAGTTTAACAAGCATTTTGTAGCCCATTGGGAGGTTAATTACGTAGGAGTTATTAACTGTTATATATTGGTATGGTTTTGTGTTTGTGAAGTTGTAATTAAAATAACTCAATGGCTTTTGCAATTGCAAGTGAATATTTAAAAACTGATTTTCAAATGACTTTTGCAAGTATATATTATGGTTTGGGAATTTTTTTTCATTTTGTCAAAAAATTTACATGAAAAGCAAAATATTGGCGTTTTCTCGTTAGTTTTTCCTTTCCTTGGATTTTATTAGATTTTTTGTCAAAATTTTACATGACAAGCAAAATATTGTCAGGATGAATAATCGCGATTGGGGTAGATCAGTAGTTTCCATACAAACGCGATCGAACGTTTATCTTGAAAAGCCCGGTCCATAAGAAAAGTTCGATTTACCGATTCAAACCGCCGGTTCGTGTCACACGGTTTCAACATGAACCTCACCAGAAACCGCGGGTTTCGAGAGATAATTTAATCAAATAATCTTATTTAATTCGAACCAAAAAAGGAAGCTCTCACTTTGTTGGTGTCTGTGTCTCGTCATTTGTCTTTCTCTATATTTTGATTAGTTCGCAATCTTCAATCTCTTTGTCTCTCGGGTCGATCTTTTGTTCGATTCGTCGGTCGGAAATTTTGACGATTTAATCAGTGAGAAGAAGTTGGCAGATCGCAGCTATGTCGTACTCCGATTCCGATTCGTCGTCTCAGGGTGCCGAGTACAAGACTTTCCGGCAGATTACGCGTGAACGTAAGTTTTCTCTCTATCTCGGTATTTATTTAATTTATTTTTTTCAAACGGTATTTATTTAATTTATCTGTTTTTGACTCTCGTTGATTCGCTTTGACTTGGCAATTTTCTGGATTCATGTGATCTATTTTTGGTTCCGAGTCATGCGGAGTAGCCATTTTAGTCTTGTTGTTTCATTTTGATTCTGGATTCTACGAGCATCAGAACGATACTCTATAGGTTTGTGAGTTCACTGGCTAGAATTTGCCGCGGATTGGCATGGGGAAATTTGTTACTTGTTATATTGGTTTGTGCTCAGAGGTTAGAGTTAGGATTGAAGATGAGGTATTATGTTGCTGGTTTATCTCCGAGTTACTATTGTAGGGCTTCTAGTTTCTGATTCGGTTGTAGCCAACTGTGGAACTACTTAGAATTTACGTGCTTGGATAGGAAACTCACTAGAGCTAGATTGTTTATACAGTTTACAAAATGATGCCTATAGGACAGTGGGACACTTAGGAAAGGAAACTGTTACATGTTTGTGATGGTGACTATGAAAAGATGTATGTATATGATTGAACGCAGACATGACCTCTTGTTTGATGTTTAAAAAAATAGTTGGGAGTTTAAAAAAAAATATTTGAGAAGAGGCTCGTGGATTTTGATTGTTGTCACATTGTATCGTATAGGCTTTGTAGTTCATGTCATGCATCATTGGGTCTAAACTCCATGAAGGATTGGCTGCTGTCTTTGCTCGTCTGTTCTTGAAGCTCTTTAGCTTTCTTCCATGTTCTGGTTAGGCTTTACACATTTGTAGTGTATCTGATCTGTTACATTTCGGTTTTATCCCCAGGACTCTTGTATGAGATGCTTAGATCTGCAAAAACAGGGAGCTCGAAATCCACATGGAAGGTATATTTGCGTGTACTTCACCTTGGCCTTTCTGTATAAGTGGATACCTATCTTTCCTCTAATTTTTTTCCTTTTGGTATTTTAGGTACTAATCATGGACAAACTTACTGTAAAGATAATGTCGTATGCCTGCAAAATGGCTGACATCACACAGGAAGGAGTTTCACGTGAGAATGAAGTATTTTTGTAAAATATATTGTTGAATTTGATGCTTTATTTTGGCACAGCTTAAATTGGCTTAAGCTATCATTTCTCTGTAGTGGTTGAAGATATATTTAGACGAAGACAACCTCTACCTTCAATGGATGCCATATATTTCATCCAGCCAACTAAAGAGAAGTAATTTATCTTTGATATTTTCTGTGTTCCATATTGTGTGCATTTGTTATGTGACTTTTGTAATAATGTTTGGCTTTGTTCATTAGTGTCATCATGTTCTTGTCTGACATGTCTGGGAAATCACCCTTGTACAAGAAGTAAGGAAAAAAATTTCTCTTAGTTATAGGATCATCCTAAAGACACATCTCGTTAAAACACTGATTTTGTTCTTTATTCCTCTACATCTGTGAAGGGCATTTGTTTTCTTTAGTTCACCGGTTTCCAAGGAGCTGGTTGGTCACATCAAGAAAGATTCGAGTGTATTACCTCGAATTGGAGCATTAAGAGAGGTGTATATTGCCAAAAAAGCATGCTTTCTTGCGTATACTGACTGTTGCTCTTCAATTTACTTACTAGAGTGTCTACCGAGCTGTGATTGGGTATACATTGATAACCTATATTATTTGATTCTCATTTGCAGATGAATTTGGAGTTTTTTGCCATTGATAGCCAGGTACGACTGTTTACTGAGTATTCAGTATTATGCTGTTGTGAATCTCTTGTTCGGGCTCTTTAGCCAAGTTTATATTGTTTTCCATCATATGGCCTCGAATGTTGTGCTACCTGTAATATCATGTGGTTAAGTGTCTGTTTTGTGATGTGAGAGAGGGTCGCAAAAGACATTTATTAACAACAACCTTATACAGGGTTTCATCACCGATCATGAGAGAGCTTTAGAGGATCTTTTCGGTGATGAGGAAACTTCTCGAAAAGGTGATGCATGCTTGAATGTGATTGCTTCTCGAATTGCTACAGTATTTGCTTCACTACGGGTACCAATCATTATTATTATCATGCTTAATGTCTATTATAGGCGGATGACTTTTCTGAATCATTGTTTTACTGTATAGGAATTTCCAGCAGTAAGATATCGGGCTGCAAAGTCACTTGATGCATTGACAATGACAACTATGCGTGATTTAATTCCCACAAAGCTTGCAGCTGGAATCTGGAATTGTCTGGCAAAACACAAACAGTCGATTGAAAATTTCCCTCAGACTGAAACTTGTGAGCTGCTCATCCTTGACAGATCCATAGACCAGGTTTAAAACTGTTTTTTTTAGTTGATGGGTCTTTCACCTATTTTTTTAATTAATCAAGATTTCATTCATATACTTATCATGCTTCCTCGTTACATGTGTTTTATAATTAGTAGCATTTGCTTGTTTTGAATGTCTAGATTGCCCCTGTTATACATGAATGGACTTATGATGCTATGTGCCATGATTTACTTAACATGGATGGGAACAAGTATGTACATGTGGTAAGTTCAACTCCTTGCCGTACAAGTTGGTGTGGTTCTGTGGTGGCTCTCTTCCTGGATACTCCATGTGATGTTCTTTTAGTTTTTAGATTCCAAGCAAGTCAGGCGGACAACCAGAGAAGAAAGAGGTGCTCTTGGAGGAACATGATCCTATTTGGCTAGAGCTTCGACATGCGCATATAGCAGATGTGAGTCTGATGCTTATGTCTTGGTAATGGAAAAAAAATATTGAATCCTCTTCATCCTTTTATTCATAAGGCTAGTGAAAGATTGCATGACAAGATGACCAATTTCTTATCGAAAAATAAAGCAGCTCAGCTTCAGCATGGTAAAAGGTGGGTATTACTTTTATTATTTTAGTAAATGTAATAAGATAAGCATATATTATACTTCCCTATACTGGTGGAACCAGGTTTTATGTTGGATTCTATCCTCTTCTCATTCAGTTTGATCTACGTAGTATACTTTCAGTGTCTCCTTTTAGTTTATCAGTTTTCTTTGTCTATTTATTTAGAGATGGAGGTGAGTTTTCTACAAGGGATTTGCAGAAGATGGTGCAAGCATTGCCACAGTACAGTGAACAAATTGACAAGCTCTCTCTCCATGTAGAGGTAGTTCAGTAGTTATGTGCAACGCTTCCTTATCCTTTTCTTGTTTCATCCACCTCCAATTAATTTGATACACCTCTTGTTTTTTTTGTGAATTTCAGAACTTTGTTTCCTTAAATTTTAGAACTTTCAACTTTAGATGGTGCACAATTATTCTATTCATATGCAGTAACTAATTAATATTTGACAAGATTCTTTGTATGAAAAGCTGTGCAGATGTCTGGAGTTATCGCTTCTTTGGCTTTTTCTCGTAGTATCAAATTCATGTAACCTCTCTTACCAATGCAGATTGCTAGAAAAATCAACGATCTTATCAGAGAAAAGGGACTTCGGGAGCTTGGACAACTTGAACAAGACCTTGTTTTTGGTGATGCTGGGATGAAAGACGTGATTAAATATTTGAGTACTCAAGAGGTTCGCATCTAGTTAATAGTGCTTAATTTACTTTAATATTTCATGAGACATATAGCTGTTGAGATTTATGTTTTGTCGAACTCCTGCGCAGGAGGCAAGTCGTGAAGGTAAGTTACGCCTATTGATGATCCTCGCAACAATTTACCCTGAAAAGTTTGAAGGTGAAAAAGGTCAAAATCTAATGAAGGTACTTTGGTTTCTTCTAATGCTTCTTCTAGATCTTTTTTTGTTGTTCTCATCCACACCATCTAAGGCTGTAGTGCTTTTGTTTCTAGCTGGCAAAACTCTCCTCTGATGACATGACCGCTGTAAATAATATGAGATTACTTGGTTCAGCCGTCGATGCTAAAAAGAATGCCCCGGGAGGTTTCACTTTGAAGTTTGATCTTAACAAGGTGTGACGTCTTCTCTCTGAATGTTCCCATCCATACATTGAAATTTGTGAATATTGTCCTGACATTCTTTGGTAATGGCTGCAGAAGAAACGAGGTGTCAGGAAAGAGCGCCAAGAGGAAGCAGCATGGCAGTTATCTCGTTTTTACCCCATGATTGAGGTTGACTTTCTTAATTCCCCTCAAATTTTCTATGGGCCATTGCTGTTGATTTTTAGCATAATACAAGTTGCATGCGTTAACTGTTTTTCATATCTGGAATTTGCCAGGAACTCATCGAGAAACTTAGCAAAGGAGAATTACCAAAAGAGGATTACCCATGTATGAACGACCCAAGCCCCAGTTTCCATGGATCAACGTCACTTCCAGTACCTTCAAGTAGTCAAGGTCAAGCTGCTCAGTCCATGAGATCAAGACGCACACCGACATGGGCTAAACCTCGAGATTCAGATGATGGATATTCAAGGTAAACTGTTAGTCTGTTACAAAACAATCCAACTAAGAATACGAAGATCCTTCCTTGAATGAAACCTTAACATAAGTAAAATCTTCATCAATCTTTCTTAACTTCTTTGCATGACTTTGTGTTAGCAAAGTACGTTTAACCTAAAAGCCAGCTAAAATCATTCGTCTCTATGGTCATTTGCAGAATCCACTTCCCCCACATTGTTTCGAAACAGCAAAAACATACTTCTTATCGTAATTTCTTCTTCCTTGTTGCAGTGATCCGGTGCTGAGACATGCATCAAGCGATTTCAAGAAGATGGGACAACGAATATTTGTGTTTATCGTTGGTGGAGCAACACGATCAGAGGTAAAGAGGCTTTTACTACTGAAATCAAAATCAGACCATAGAATTAGAGGATATAAGATGATCTCGTGTTACTCAAATCTTTTTTATTTTCAGTTAAAAGTATGTCACAAACTAACCTCAAAACTCAAAAGAGAAGTAATCCTCGGGTCCACTAGCCTCGACGATCCTCCACAGTTCATAACGGTAAGCTATACACACACTTTCACATTCCGATGTTTGGCAACTTTGAATACTTGAAGTTATCTTCTCTATTCTTCTTGTATCTCGCAGAAACTGAAGCTTCTGACAGCAAATGAGTTATCTATAGATGATCTCTATATATGAGAATCCAAATCTCAAATCAAATCCTTGTCCTTGTTCTCTGATCTCCCAGAGCTTATTTGTAACCAAGTAAAAGACATAAAAAATCATCAGATTATTAGGTCATGACTGTAAAGTACACCCTTAATGTTTGTCGGCTAAAGATGTAAAGCAGTTCATATTGTTAGACTTCTAGATTGTGTAAATTAACTAAAATGTTATCTCTTCTCAATCATAACAATCAGTCGAGCACAGTGCAGCAGTCTTGAAGATAACATCATGACACTTAAGCTTTACTCTGTCCATTAATTCTTTGATCATTTGCTTTGTGGCCATGAAAATCACAAGTCTCATGGCCTTCGTTAGCAGTTTAAAGTCATGTATAACAAGCACCCTTTGTACTCTTATTTATATGATATTCTTTTTCAAAGATCACAAACCGGGTTTCATTTAACCCAAGTTATTTTATAATTATTTCATTTGTTTTCCCAAGAACTTTCACATAAAACCACGAATTTTGTTCGTGACTCTACGTAGAAATTTTACTAATATATATACGGAATAATACTCTCATACATGATGCATGGACTTAAATGAAGTTATTGAAACTACAAAAGATTTTAAACACCAAGTGCAAAATTTACGAAAAGAATTAGAATACTTTCCTTTCCTTTCTAAATCTGGCAAGAAGAAAAAGTCAAGTATAAAATGAAGAAGAAAAATTAAGCATGGTATTGATACTTTGCTTGAGGAGTAACGTTTCTCAAATAATAGTAGTCTATACAAATAAATAGAATAGCAAGCCTTGAAGTAATCAAACTAGACCATAAATTGGTAAAATTGTCAAAGCAACAAAACTTGTTAATTTCTATGGATTCAATCAACGACCTTCCTCCTTCTTCTCAACTCTTATGTCCTATGATACGAACCGAAAAGCTAACCAATCGGATATTTGTTGGTGGTGACACTTCTATTCCCATAATATGTAAGTCATATTATCTCCAAGAAGACACAGAAAAGTTTTCAAGTTCACACCATCTTAAACTTCTTCCTTGGTGCAACAACAAAGAAAGCAAACAGAATGACTTCAATTGTTCAGCTTGTTCGCATAACATAATCGGTACAATTTATTACCATTGTGATGGATGTCATCAACGTTACCACAAAGAGTGTGTCGAGTCTCCTTCTATCTTCACATCTTATTATCATCCAAAATATCCTCTCCAGCTTCTCAGACGTTTTGAAGGAGAATGTCATTCTTGTGGCAAAGAAATTACAGGTTTTGGTTACTATTCTTCTAATTGTAATCTTGTTTTACATCCTCTTTTTGCAAATAAACGAGAGTTTCCTCCTATAAATTGTGAAAACGTGAGAATTTTGTAATTTGGAAAATTATGCTAATTTGGTAGATAATAGTCCATAATAACTAAGAGATTTTGGAAAATGCTAGAATTTTATATTTTGAGAAATTATATTAATTATGTGGATAATAGTCCATAAATTGAGAGGTTTTGTCAAATGCTAAAGTTACGTACTTTGGAAAATTATGCTCATATGGTGATAAATATTGAATAAAACTGAGATTTTGTAAAACGCTAAATTTTTGAATTTTGAGAAGTAATACTTATTTGGTGGATAATAGTAAAAAAAAGCTGACGAATTTTGTGCAGAACTAAGATTAAATTTTTATTTGTAAAATTATGATAATTTAATGGATAATAGTCAAGAAAAATCGAGAAATTTTGTAAAACGCTATATGATAACATTTATTAAGAAGTAACATTCAAGGCTTAAAATTCTTCATAACCTAAAAAGGTAAGATTGTGAGTTATATAAAAACACAAATTTGTTATAACTACTAATCACATACGTAGCAACCAATAAGATAATTTTAATGTCTCTACATACGAGTCGATGTAAACTTGACCAATGAGAAATATAGACCATGTTATGGAATTTGAGAACAGAAAAATCCATCTTATAAAGATGGTTTGACTTAATTATCAACTTTCATGATTTAAGCTTACAATTTCAGTCTTTTGTTCATTCTCTTTGGTATAACTGTTTATCATATAAACTAGTTGATAGGATTTGTGTATCCAAACCATACAATTTAAATGGATTATGTTGAAATTCTACGATCGTTTTAAACCTTATGATTTAATTGGTTTTTTCATAGAATAACTGGTTTTTATTTGAATGTAGTATTTTTTATAGATTTAATTTTTGTATTTCCTCAACAATAGTATAGAGACTTTTTAAATGAATTGACAAAAATGTCGAATTATTTTTTGTATTAATTATCTATTCTATTAAAACAGGGTTTATCTACTTAAAAAGTCATATGGACCATTTCATTTAATGACTAGGCACGTAAAATTAGATATATTTATAACATAAAATATTTAATTGAATAAAAATAAAATTATATATATATAAAAAGAGCTTCACGATTTTATACATAGTTAGGCTAAAATTTAGGTACGATGGTTAGATATTAAGTGAATTTAATTTATTTTATCATAATATTCACAAAATATCATTAATTTTTTCAAAAAATTGTTAAAGATTTAATTATAAGTTGCATTATAAATTTTAAAATCCTAACAATATTTTTTTAAATTAATATCAATCATAACAATATTTAAAAACTAATATCAATTCCAACAATATTTTAACTTATTAGATATTATCGTAATTATAATCTAAATAGTTAATCATTTAAATTTTAAAATAAGAAAATAACCGCGTTTAGCGCGGGCTCAACTCTAATTATAATTATAATTGATAAAATTGATAACTATCATCAGAAATGATGACAATTTGTTGAACACTTGCGGACTCTCATTTCATATTACCTTAATTTTTTTTTTCTTAAAAGCCTTGAAGTACTCAAAATCATCAATAGTTAAGTGATTAGTTTTTGTTCATAGATTTCTTGATTTAATGGGTTAGGATTGTATATTAGATTGAAGTTCTTCAATATTTTTGATTTTTTGAGAAAGTGTTTATATTCTGATAGATTAATTTTCTAGAGAAAATAGAAATAATTCATAAATCTAAAGTTTATTCGATAATTTTTTGCTTAAGGTTAGTACCTTTTGTCTATTTCAAAGCTATTTAGGAAATGGACTCTAACTGTTGATTTTGCACACACCACTGACAATCTTTTTTATAAGGAAAAAGCTTGTTTTTCTTCTTCAGCAAAAAAATTGTTTGAGAATAGATTGTTCAAACATCTTTTTCTCTCTCAAAATAATTAATAGAAACAAATTGTTATATATTTGTATGACCTAAAAAATAACTATTAATAATTATTTGCCCATTTCCCCAAATTTAATAGATGGTCAGATTGATTAACCTAATTCTTAATGGACATGTAACAATTTATATTGTTTTTATGTTGTTTTCATAACTATTATTTTTGTCATTTGTAGACATGAAATGATGTAGTGGTTTATTGGAAACTAATAGTATTTATCAAATAAGATTATAAATCAATTAGGGCATGATCATTATCACTAGATTAACAATCAAAATATTGATACTCAAACATGTATGTATAATTAAAAATTTCATAAATATATAATTCTCATATTAGTTAGTTTTGTGCAAAAAACATACAAAATCATTAATAAATAGATTTGCTTGAGTTTTCTAGATCATAGTGATTACATATAATAATTTGTATTATTGAGGAAAGTCTTAAAGACGATAACCAAATAATCTAGAATTATGTTGAGATGAGTTTGATAACTGCAACCATAGTTTATAAGTCTAAAGTGTGTGTTTAAAGTCATGTTGTTGTCTTAATTATTCTTTATTATTTTTGTAATATATTATAATCTAGAGTCTTTACCTATTTAAGGTACTTTGTGAAACATATTTGTTAAAATAGGCACTCAACGCATTAAAGACACTTTAATTTGTTTTCATGAACAAACAAAAAATAAAAAAAAATCATGCAAAAGACTATTTGACCCTTGAGTAAAAAAGGAAGGTAACCAATCGATTGATATATGAACAATTGAAGTTATCATCTAGTTAGTAAAGAGTTTAGATATTTCAGACAAAAATTTATTAGTTTGAAATAATATATATTCTAGTTGTATTTTCTCTTTCCTATTTATAAGAGGTCACCATACATGTATAATTTCATTTTCTATTATTTTTAATAAGAATTAGAGTTAATTGTAGTTAAATAAGTTGAAATTCTATTTTTTTCCAACAATTTAAGATGCATTTCGACAATTTTCATTTTCGTGAACAGTGTTTGGTGGATAAGCACAACGGTCCACGAAACGTAAACTTAATGGTCCATCTACGGTGGATGCAATCTAACATGATCAATTATGAAGAAATGAATCATTTCCGTCCACGAATTGTGAACTTAATTGTTAGCATATGGTGGATAGGAGTATAACATCCACTTAATCAAATAAGATTCACGCCATTTATCTTCTTTTTCATATTCCATTTATTGAGGTTAGAGTAAATGAACTTCTTTTCCTGTTATTGAGCTCGATTTTCTTTCTTTGAGGTCTCTGTCAAGCCGTTAGTTCTAAATGGTTAGTGGACTCATTTATTACGCTCTTTGTTGTTATGGTAACACATTAAAACTCAAGCAACGGTGTGATTATGTTGATGTTTATATTGTCGTTTTGGGAGGTTTTGGGGAGAGGGAACTGTACGTGAAGGACAAATACATGCGCGCAAGAGATAGTAATGATAACCCGTCC
Source organism: Biscutella laevigata subsp. laevigata (assembly GCA_900406315.1). NCBI lineage: Eukaryota > Viridiplantae > Streptophyta > Magnoliopsida > Brassicales > Brassicaceae > Biscutella > Biscutella laevigata. The sequence goes on from OVAU01000771.1 coordinate 14,571, forward strand.
ACGAGGGATGTACCTCAACCCCAACCTTAAAGGTTGCACCACAAATAATCGGTCAATTGAGAAGACGATGAAACCTTAATGAACATCACCAAAACATTATAACAAGAGCAAGAACCCCAATTACATGAATCTAGTATTATAATTCTTTTTTTTTTTAGTTTTCAATGAGGCTAAGCAAAACCAAGAATTGATAAAACCCAGATCGCAAGTTCACAAGCAATAGTTATTCCTCAACGAAAATAACAAAACCCAGATCCATTAGATTCGTGAAAGTTACGAAAAATCAAATATAGAAACATTCAAAGATTTCGCCGGAACAAATCACAGAAGAGAGAACAAAGCACATAGAGAGAGAAGAAGAAGGTATCGTTTGCACGGAAGAGAGAGAACAAAACACAAAAGAAACATTCAAAGATTTTACAATATTTTATTTTCTTTGTATTTGGTCTCTCTCGTTATATTAGTTTGGTTAGAATAAGGACTTTTAGACATTTCATTATAAGAGAGTGCCTAAAATGTTGTGAGTGCCTTAAACGGCTATTACCTATTCTAAAGGTGTGTTTTTTAGCGATTTTTTCTTAATGTTATTCTTAATGTTATTCTTTATTATTTTTGTAATATATTATAATCTAACCTTAGCAATTTGGTGTACTGTTTTCAGTGAAATTGATTTATCTTTTTTTTGTCGATGTAGGCTATAACGGGGGATCCACTCCCCATGCTCTCATTGTAGCTAAGTGCGAGTCGAACTCGCGATGTCAAGCGAAGAAACACATACCGTTGCCGGTAGTGCTGAACGCGCTCCACGTGAAATTGATTTATCTAATAGATGGATTTGATGTGAGTCATGTTTTAATCATAATAATCTTTAATTTATCTCTTTTTATATTTTATTAGTTTTGAACGTTGTAGTGTATATTAAAATTTTATACTTCTAGTTTTATTTTTTATATCTCACAGTAAAGTTTTATCATTCATTATATTTCATTTTAATTTGAATAGTTATTAATTTTATTTGGAGAAACGTCTTTTTAACTCCAAACTTGAGTTTTTAGTCATTTTAATCTCCAATTCACAAAGAATCCATTTTAAACTCAAATTTGGATATTATGACTCAATAATTGGCAAATTATCGTTGATTTGGTCAATTTAAACAAGCAATTAATCAACCGTAAACGAGTGTTAACTCACTGTTAAATCATTAAACGAAAAAGCTTAATAAATAGAAATCTCGCTTTCTTCTTCCTTGCAAAGCTGAAATCCGAACTTTCGATTTAGAAATTTCCCCTCCGGATCTTTCGTTTTTGGCTATATTGACCATTTTTATTTGAAAAGTTAGTGGTACTATGCGTTGACTTTAACCTTGACAAAAGTTATACACCCTGTAAAATCTTCTTTCGGAATCTCGATTTGTTTTTTTCTATTTCGGAAGGATTGATATCTGTTGTTGTCTCCTTCTCTTTGATTGTTTAGGAGATAAACAGTGTGGAACTTGTAAAATCAAGTTCGGTTTGCTTATCTCTATCTGGAATCGTATGTGCTGCACCATTTTCTTGTTTCTTATCACATTCTGTTTCTTATAGGTTATTGAGTTTTTAGTTATGTAATGTTTAGACTAATCTAGAGTGTCTTGAGTTCAGTTGATTCACACGATTAACTTGTTCTGTTAGATTACTAAAGCATAGATGACATAAGATCGTGTGTCCTCTTTTCAAGGAAGCTTTTGTCAATATATTCATGTTAAATATTAAGATCTTGGGCCTATGTTCGTTTGCAGCGATAACTGCCACAAGCCAGCAACTAAAATAATGATCTTTAGCAAAACAATTAAAAGCTCTAAGTAAAGTGAGAATAATCGCTGGAGGTTAATAATGATGTTGTAAGAGATATAATTCTTGTCGCCGGAATTTACAGCGATCGGATCTCATCACTTAAGAAGCTTGCCAGCGTCACTTTCCAGCGACTGTTTTTATTTTTATGTTATATTTTTTTCTTCGCCGGAGTCGCTATCACTTAACGGAGCGTCTCCTATACGAACAAGGCCCTTGTCGAATCACCTAAACCGTGAGTCTCCTTGGAGCTTTTTCATGGCTTGACAATATCGAAACTTGATGATCAGAAATGACTTTTGATGATCTGCAGAGATGGATTTAAGATTGGTTCATTTTTATTTATTTTAAAATATGACTTTTTTTGTCAACAAATATGACTTGTTTAATACTTAGTAGTATGTTTTTTTTTCAACAAAAACTCCATTAATCAAGTTAAATTTGCTCGGATGATTTGATTCCTAAGAACCTCCTCAACCAAGACTTCGTGACCTACATGGGAAAAGATAATCCCCCGTGTTCTAGCTGTTTTCGCGAGACTATCAGCACGAGAATTCTGACAACGAGGAATTTTTACTAACTCAAAAAATACAAAGGAGGATCGATAGCTAAAGAAAATGTCTAATTCTGCTTGGAAGGCTGGCCATCCCATAGGGTCTTCAATCATGCTAAGGATGTCTGAACAATCTGTCTCCACACGGACTGAAGGAGGCCGTCTTCTCTTCAGATATGACATGGCCCATAGTAGCCCTTCTACTTCTGCATGTAGAGCTGATTGGCATTGAAAAATACCTCTGTGTCCCTTCCATATTCGTCCATCCTCCATCAACAGCCACCACCCAATCCCACTGACTGTGCCAACATCTATCCAAGAGACATCAATTTGGCAAGTCGGGATACGGGGATGTGAAGGCATAACCTCCAAAGCACTTGACATCTGAGATAGCTCTCTGCTTGCTTCTTCCGCCGCTTGATTTGCGCAAACCCACTGTCTGCTTCGATCACTGCTAGAGATAAAGTATCTAAAGGGGAGACATCCACCCCATTAAACACCTTCTCGTTTCTCGCTTTCCATATGTTCCATAGGATCCATGGGAATTGGTTCCTTTTGGGTTCCTGAAGACCCCTTTCTCTGTTTCTCCAGAATAGGAAATCCATATTCTGGAAGATAGAATTACACGGGAAGCAGCCCGGAAGGGACGAAAAGTCCGATAAAGNTCGGGGGGGGGGGGGGGCATTCAAAGAGAAGATGATTATATGTTTCCTCTAGAGCACCACATCACGGATAGCTTATATCTCGACCCAAGTGTCGGAAAGTAAGGCGTTGGGAGGTGGGTAGGCAACCTGATAAGGCTTGCCACATGAAGTGTTTCATCTTCCCCGATGTTCTCGTTTTCCACACTTGTTCCTTGAGAGCCATAGTACTGGGGAAGATACACTCATTACTTTGAGTCTGTAATTTCAACGTGGAAGCGAGATCATAGCCAGATTTTACTGTGTAAACCCCCGATTTCGTGAAACTCCAAGAATGACCATCCTGCCTCAAGTTCCTGCCGACTCTTACTAGTATCTCTATAGTATTATTTAAGGATCACTTTTAAGAAA